>JAPYZI010006152.1:0-19546 GCA_030523105.1 Ophioninae sp. A BG-2022a | reverse complement strand
GGGGTTTCCCCCCTTTTCCGTCAAAAGCACCCTCGAACCATTCTGCCCTTTTTCTCACCCCCTCCACCCCTCCCCCTTCATCCCATTCTCGAGTTTCTCCTCTTGTACTGAGGTCTTGGCCTCTGTGGCGTGTCGGTGCTTTTTTCCACGGTCCTCGGAACCCGACTGGCTTTCCTGTATCCGTTCGCTTCTTACCTTCCTCTTTTTTTCTTTTTTTTTCTTCCTTTTTTTACAATTTCTTTTTTTTAACATTTTTTTTTTCGTTTTTCTTCCATTCGAAAGACAAAGTCTTCGGTCGTCTCTTCAGCCTTGATATTCTCTTCGTTCGACGTCCATCGCGAAGGACCAGTCAGAGATACTTTTATTTTTGACAGTTTGTGCATCACGTGGTTCTGGAATTACGAAATTTATGACAAATTTTAATTCCAGGATTTGCAGGTTGTTATTGAGGAATTGGATGATGAAAAAATTGGGCCATTTTTGAAAATTCATATCGAAGCAGAAAGTAGAATTATTGAAACGTCGACTGGTTATTTATTTTTATGGATATTAACAAAAGTGGATGCCAAATTTCATTGAAAAATATTTATTATTACGAATGTTATAAATAATCTCGTGGAGGACTTCTGAAACTCGGGAAGTCAAGGGTCATCTGGTAAATACATTTATTTTTAATAAAAAGTATTTTTTTAAACAATTTTTTATTTACTGTAATAAAAAAAACGAACATTCTTTAAACAATTTTTTTTCTATAAATAAATTATATTCAATTTTTTAATTTTCGAATAATTTTATTGCACGAATAATTGAAATTGTTATAAACATATATTTTTAAATTAAAATCTGCAATATCGACTCTTAAACGCACGCTTGAAATTTTACAAAGCTCAAAGTATTGGTATAGCAGGTGATTTTCCGTTTTGCATGTCGCAGAAACTTAAAATATACGAAATCTCATTAAAAATGAATATTTATCTTGAAATACGTAATATGGATATTTTAATATAATTCATTTATGAATATAAAAAATATATATTTTTTAAATTACAAAAAATAAAGTTATTGTCTCTTTTTACCGAATTATATACGATTCGATTAAAACGTTTTTCCCCTAATTTAAGCCCAGTTAAAAGAAGCTCAGCGAACATGGTAAAAAAAAAGGGGTGAGTACGAGGTACCAACAACGGTGGGGATGTAAAAGTAAGCGAAATGCATTTTAAAGAGGATGTCCATATAGCGCGGTCAAGAAGGACAGAAATACATTTAAAACGATAGGATTGCGGTAGGATACGTGAAAGATTGAAGGGATGACACCACCGGAGGGTTGGTGTGTAAGAGTCAGGGGTGGGGGGTTCAGTGCTAATGTATATTTATGTATTAGCCCAAGCATTATTTATACGTCCGATGAATATGCATTGTTTGGCGCGGCAGTAGCGAGGTGTCGAGTGCAGACCCGTCGCTATCACTGCCTCATCAATCACACACAGTACCGCGTACACTTTCGGAGATGTACCCATACCACCCATACACGTACGCACCTGCGTGTTCGTTCAAAGCCAACACGCACCGGCTGATAGAAAACGAACGGTAGCAATCCCGGTCATTTTGTGCTTTGGTTCCTCCCAGTTACGTCTTTTTGAGTCTAACCGGTTGATGAGCAGAATTGGACGGACCTGGATGTTGACTTGTACAAACTGGATTTACGCCTTTTTGCGGTGCGCACCGGTTTGTGCTTGCAGAAGTTAACGGATGGATGTGGTGTTGTCTAGGTACTGCACGGGTGCTGGTTAGATGCTGTGTGCAAATCCCCAATTGGTAACACTCAAAACGACGTAACTTGTAGCAGCTAACCCACACGTATCCGCATCGGACCGGGACAACGATTGTGCAATGCCTAATAACCGTATTTAGGTGTGGGGTAGTCTTGTTCAGGCTCTGTGGGGTCCTAGGTCTTAGATCCTAAATACAGCACTGGCGGTTCTAGAGCATCGGTGGAAGAGACTGGGCGGAAGTGTGGATTCTTTGGGTCAAGTTTTTTTTTGAATGTTTCTAGGTCATAGACGTGCCCACAGTACCTAGGAAATACACGCGCAGTGCTCAGGACACTACGGTGCCTAGATGATACCCATACAGTCAGGATACCACAGTACCTAGCCGCTACTCGTGCAGTATCCAGGCAACATAGACACAATTTCTAGGCTGGACCGTGCCTAGACGATATCCGTACAGACTTTCAGACCCGTCTAGGCATTGGTCTAGGCAGATTGGTGCCACCTGATCCATTTTTAGGTGTCTGTGAGCCTGGTCCAGACACTGTAGGTCCAGACACTAGGCACTGTGCGGATGATATCCTGGTACTGATTGGTATCTAGATACTATTTGCCTGAACGTTGTCTAGACACCGAGTGGGTACTTTCTAGGTACTACGAGCCTGCGTATCTATCAGTACCACTCAAAAAGACAAATTTCGTAGTACCCACCTCTTTCGACCCTGCGCAGGAGCCAAACAAGTTCTATACCTAAAAATGTTAAGTTAACGGTAGTTGTTTCGGCATTGCGTCTGTATGAACCGGTATCACTCGAAAGACGTAATTCATAGGAATGCACCAACGCTCATCTGCGCACCTGGGCAACACCAACGCATATCTACAAATAACTTCCTGACTGGGTATACGGGGACCTCATATGTGTGTAGATTTTTGTCCAAAGTGGTATCATTCGTAAGGACGCAACTCGTAGAATCTAACACATCCAAATCCACGCTCGTTGGTGATGGTACGCTTGTGTTGTCTCGGACTATCCGGGCATCCGCAAGAGCGTGGACCGGAGGTAGCTTCACCAGCAAAATCTGTCCGTCCTCACATCCCACAGTCCGCCCATGTCATTTCTCACCCTTCGCTTTGGGGGACCTGCTGTTGCTGGTGCTGCTGCTGGTGCTCGAAGGGCGGACGCTCGCAATTGACACTAATTTACGTAACTTTTTCGCAGTCCGCATATGTCACCAGGACCAACCCCTTCTTCCAATGATATTCCATTCCTCGGTTGTGGTCCCTGTTCTTTCGCTAACTCTCGCTTTCTCCATCCACTTCTTCTTCCAGCTATCTCTATCTAGGTACAAGAAGTCATCCATAAGTAATTGTGTTATACATTCTGGGCATACCGGGCACCTAGCCAAAAGAGACCGGATGAAACACCACAGTTTTGTCGCTATTAGACATTCAGTGAAAATGCCGCAGTTGAGTTAGGGTCCCGTCCAATTTGTGATACAGTCATCTGTATAGATATCAGCGAACCAATCTACATCTGCTTTTGCACGTTTACTGCAACCGTCAGCCGGATTGTTGAACTCCACGGTGGTAAAGAAACGATGGTCTTCAATGGAGCCTTTAAGGGACCCAATGACTCGAATGAAAGCCGTCATTGTGTTCTACCTTTGTATTAATTGGTTTACTTTTTGTATAAGTTGCTTTTAACTTTGTGTTTACATTTTATTATTCTCCAAAATTGTCGATGCGCTTAATTATTGTTAAATAATCATCGCAGTCATATAAATTGTTTCTTTTGGTACTTTTTAATCTACTTTTTTTTAGAGATACTTTTATTTTTGTTATTGTTTTCAGGAGTTGTAGATAAGCCTAATATTGGCTGAGTCAAACCCAAACAAACCCCATTCTTATTGCTGTGCTTAATTATGGTTAAATAATCATGGTAACCAATTTCATTGTTTCTTTCGTACTTTTTGTTCTACTTTTTTAAAATTCGCTTTTATTTCCCTTTTTACTATTTAGTATTTTCAGAAGTTGTAGATAGGCCTAATATTGGGTGGGTCGTTTCCTAGTTTATTATATTCGCCAGGATGGGTCGTTCAGCAACAAAAGAGCTTTTCCCTAATCGCTTTACGTACAGCCAATGTAGGATTACAGTGATTTTTGGTTCTTCAGGGATGGAGACGTAACAGGTATAACTATAGGTATTGGGGGTGGAATCGGTGGGTGTTCACGATCCCTATATCATCGGCATTGTGTGGTCACGTGTCAACGCCTCTGACGAAGTATTGGACCGGACGAGAGAGACGGAAAGATGAGAGGAGGGAGCCACCAGGGTCGAATGATATTCAGAACGTTAATCGCTCGGATCAATGGGCCTGCCACCACAAAACTCTCCCGATAGTAGCCGCTCCAACTATCGGGCTAACCCGCGGATCAGTACGTGGCATTCCACGTCAGCCCAGCCATTCTCCACTAATTTCCCTTTCCCAAAACACAAATCCAACTGGACCGGTGATACTATATTTTTCACCCGCCTAGAATCGTCCCCATTTTACCAAATTGTACATTCCACCGCCTCGAGGAACCTTGTTATTTTGGAAAACGAAATCATCCCGCGTTGCGAATATTCATCATCACGCCTCAAAATTAACATCGAAAATGACTTTGGACATTTTTAATCGAATTTTTCTTTTGGGTTTGTGAAACAATGATATTTCGAAAATTACACGCGAAGTTGACGTACCTTCAATTTTTGAAAATTGTAACGTGGTTTGAAATAATTATTTTGGAAAAAATGATTTTTTTCTGTGATTTTTTTTTTTTAATTGTGCTTTTTTAATGTAGCATTTTTTTTATATATCTGTGAACAAATTAGAATATTAAATAATCATCGAAAAATCGGGTCTATAAAAAAAACAATTTTAAGGAATAATAAATGTGCTTGAGAATTTTGAGTATTAATTTTTACGACCATTCACAGAATTGTGTACGAAATTTCTTTAAAAAAATATGAATAATAAAAACAATCATCAATTATTTCATGAAAGATTTTTCAGTAGCTTAAAAAAAAAATCTTTAAACATTCTTTTCAATTATTCATGAAATACGTCTTCAATACAATATCCATAATAATAATAAAAAAAAAATAACGAAAATAAAAACTCAGAGAAAAAAATAATTAAAAAGAAAAGACAACGAGTAAAATAATCAGTAAAAAAATAATTGATAAAAAAAATAAGTAATAAAATAATTAGCGTAATACTAATGACTAAAAAAAAATACTGAGTTGAAAAATAATTAGTAAAATAAATATAAATACTATTATTACCTTCAAGATCGATTATTCATTGGACTTCGTTGCCCATTTTGAGTAGCCCGAAAAAATCAAAATGTTTTTTTACATTTTTACATCGATTTAAAGTCTAAAACTTTAAAGATGTCCATAAAGCGATGGATTATACTCGATACATATATATGATCGTGGTGAAATCATCGAGTAACTAAAATCACGAAAGCTGTAACAGGATCGAGCAGGCCCTCCCAGTGGGGTAGTTCTGATGCAGCCAGGGTGATCGTATTCGGGTTTGCGCTCGGAAATCAGTAATGACCAATTCAATCGTAGCAATTTCACGCGCGAATTCGTTGCCGTTAACGGCACAGACCTCTCGGCCTGTCACTGGGGAAGGTGATAAATGTAAGCCCGTCAGCAACGGCTTACACATTGTACGAGAATGTAGGACCTGTCAGACTCTAAGCGTTGACAAAATGTGACAATCACTGTCCAAAATGTGCAAATAATAAAATATACCGAAGGCTACGAGGCATCATCAATTTTCCAACCGTGGTTAGCTTTCAATACCAGATTTGACAGTGTCATTCCAATTTTTATTCCCCACCATTCAACTATCAGATTTAGAATCGTGCACGACGAAATAAACAAATTATTTTCGACAATTACATTGTTTTTATTTAGATCAATTATTTTTTCATTTTTATTTTATTTATTTATTATTAATTTACTATTTATTCAATTGATTTCATTATTTTTTGTATATTTATTTAATAGTTGTTATTATTATTTTTTTTTCACGTTATAATTATTGTTAAATTGATATAATAAATATAATAAAATCAATTAAGTAAATAAATGATGAATTATTATTACTACAATTAATACTATTTATTTTACTGTGTTTAATCACTTAATTCAATTTATTATAAATATAATAAATTGAATTAGGAATGAATAAATAATTTAATAAATAAGAAAATAAAATCAATATTTTATTTTCTTATTTTTTTAATTATTCAAGTCGAAAGAAATATTCTTCGCAAGCATTATCGAACTCGAATAAAAACCAGCATTTTGATATTGAAAATAGACGAAAGTGAAAATGTGAGTTCGAGGGTGTCCTCGAAGGGTGATTTTTACACCTTGAAAGGACTTTTTCACAGATAATAAAACTTGCATCAATTTGTTATCCAAACCCAAACAGATGGGAGGAGCCTGTGACCCAGCAGATATGAAATAATAAAAATAAAATAAAAATATCGAAAAAAAATTTTAAAAAATTGCAGACATTTTTTAAAAATACCTGCAGATAGTTTTAACGTTCTCTTGTGTCTTTGACGACGGTTCTCCATTCTTATCAATGGTGACCACACACAGTAAAAAAAAAAAAAAATCCCCGAAACATCCCCCGCCGAACCAACTCTGTTTCATTTGCACTGTTCCATTTTATGGGACGTAAAAAACAATTTTTTTTATCACCCGCTATAAACGCAACGTAACGTTCCTGTACCTTTTATTCAAACTTCACTGTTATCTTTTGCATTTTTCATTGCGATACAGCAATGGATACCAACGCAGTTTAATGTCCATCAAACAATTCCAGAATCTTTGCCCTCGTAATATTTACATATAAATGTTTATTTGTATATGTATAAATGTATTTGAAAAACTAGACGTCAGTTCTGTCAGTTTCCAAAACGAAGCTCGCAGTACCCAATGGAAGAGGCTTTATCAGGCATCCCGAACTCTGTCTGAAAAGTGATCCAATCGCAACATTTCTTAAAATGTAGTCACCATCATTCCTGTATTCCACCAACAGTCGACGAAAGGTGTACAAGTTTTTTTTAGCTAGTGACAAATAGTAATTATTAACTATTCGCCACGTACTATTACTGTATCTAGACGACGAAAGAGTTGTTAGGATTTCAGTAAATTTATTGATTTATTAAAATCATTTGAAAAAAAAAAACAAATACAATTACTATTTTGTATTACTGTAATTCGTTACTGTAACTATATGAGTTACTATAAGTGTTAAATAGTTAAAATAACTATTTAATAGTTATCATAAATATTAACTAGTTACTATAACTGTTTAATAGTTAGACGATTACTATAAATATTAACTAGTTACTATAACTGTTTAATAGTGAGACGATTACTATAAATATTAACTAGTTACTATAACTGTTTAATAGTTAGACGATTACTATAAATATTAACTAGTGACTATAACTATTTACTATAACTATTTAATAGTCAGACGATTACTATAAATATAAACTAGTGAATATAACTGTTTAATAGTAAGACGATTACTATAAATATTAACTAGAGACTATAACTATTTACTAGTTACTATAAATAATAACTAGTTACCATAACTATTTATTAGTCGCTGTAGATATAATTACCTAACAGTTACTACATCACTACAACTAGTTACTGGATCACTATAACTACTTACTAGTTGCTACTATTAGAACTAGTTGCTATTACCCCAATAGTAGCTGATACCTGAATACTCAGTGGGTAAAACAGCCAACCAGGAGCGATAAATTTTCACATCTCAGACCCAGACAATTACTAAATCCTTTTTTCTCCTCAAGTTACGAAACTATTCGTCCTTCAGCTTTGAGTTCAATCTCCATAGTGAGTCTACTGATTTTCGCAACGTCGAATGAAACGACACGCCCAATATCTTCGACGTTCTCGGCAGATAAACATCCATGAACAAATACTCCGTATTTCGTAAAACCGTTTGGGGTCCTCTTTCGTATTTATGGGACACGTGTCTACGGCATTGGCTCATCGTCAACGAGGCGTGGAACGTCACGGCGATTCACCGGGATATTAC
Source organism: Ophioninae sp. A BG-2022a (assembly GCA_030523105.1). Taxonomy (NCBI): domain Eukaryota; kingdom Metazoa; phylum Arthropoda; class Insecta; order Hymenoptera; family Ichneumonidae; species Ophioninae sp. A BG-2022a. The sequence continues at coordinate 11,628 of JAPYZI010006152.1, read as the reverse complement.
TATGGTATAGAGGAGTCCTGGAATCTCCGCAAATGAAGCGAGCTTGGATATCGAATAATTAAAATTTTCATTAAGTCGGAGAGAAAGACTGGTAGCCTGGAGTTGATGGTGCTCGAGTCGTTCCCGAGGCAAACGAAAATACTGAGGATTGACGAGCCGCCCGATAACTGATATGCGAGGGGTGCTTTCGGGAAGAGCAACGCCTGACATTGAGCGATAGATAACAGACGTGAGTTCGGTGCGAGGCAAACGGACTTAGAGATAAACGGGCGTAAGTGTGGAGAGAAAAAGAATCGGACGGATGAGCAGCCTTTTAGGAACCGAACACGGTTACTATAACTAGTTGCTAGTTACGAGCAACTAACGCTATGACTATTTACTAGGTACTATTGACTACTATTAACTAGTTGCTAGATTCCATTGACTACAATTAACGATTTACCAGGTACTATTAAATTCTATTAGTAATCAATAGTTATTAACTATTAACTATTATTGCTCGTTAATAGTTATTAACTATTAAATATTATTGCTCGTTAATAGTTATTAACTATTAACTATTATTGCTCGTTAATAGTTATTGCTCGTTAATAGTAATTAACTATTAACTATTATTGCTCGTTAATAGTAATTAACTATTAACTATTATTGCTCGTTAATAGTTATTAACTATTAACTATTACTGCTCGTTAATAGTAATTAACTATTAACTATTATTAACTAGTACTATTAACTATTATGTGCGGAAGGAAAGAGAATCGGACGGATGGACAATTACGATGGAATTGTAGGAATCGAATGCTGTTTTAATAACTAGTTACTAGTTGCCAGTTGCTGCTGCTATGACTAGTTAATACGTACTATTATTTACTATGACTCGTTAATAGTAATTCACTACCAACTACTATTTACTAGTTGATAGTAATTCACTACTAACTACTATTTACTAGTTGATAGTAATTCACTGTCCACTACTATTTACCAGTTAATAGTAATCAACTGTCAACTACTATTTACTCTAGTTACTAGGTACTATTACTACAAATAGTTATTGGGTATCGCGACTGCAACTAGTTCGTAGTTACTATTGTTATAACTACTTACTAATTACTATTAATATACCTAGTTATTATTCAAATAACGAAAAATCTCGGATTTCTTTGAAAAACGATTCCTCCTTCACTACAACGCAAAAAAAAGTTGCATTTTAATTGAAAAAAAATCGTCCCAATGAGTCCGAAAATTTCGGGGTAAAAAGAAGTACTCTCGCGAAAACTAGTTTTCGCCTTCTGTCTACGCGAGGCTGGGGGGGGGGGGGCAGTCGATGGTTGAGAGTGAGAATTCGAGGGAGAGACGAAAGAGTTTGAGGCCATAAACTCGACAACTGCTTCCCTATCTTTTGGCCCACTCTCTCGCTTTCAACCACCCTCCCCTCCCCCCTCCACCTCCTTCGCCCCCTTCGACCGTTCACGCTTTCTCTCTCTCTCGTTCTTTCCTTTTGCTCGACCGCTTGGTAAAACGCTACACCCCTACGCCTGCTCAGAACTGACGAGTCCCGTATAACCCGAGCTATGCAAATGAATTTCGTTTAATTATCTGTGGGAGTAGAGGGAAGAGGAGGGGCTGGGTGGGGGGGGGGGGGGTTAAACTCGCCAATGAGACCGAATGGGGGTCCTCGGTAGCAGTTTACCCACTGGCTTGTGCACAACTGGCTACGTACTTTCTTCAATGCTTTTTCATCTTCTCATCCTGTTTTTCTCGGACTCTGTGATACACAGAAATGTTGATAACCGATCTTATTAATTCATTTCGATCGTCGTATTATACGTTTTACTGAATATTTATATATATAGTTTTTATAATTTTTATACATATGAATATTAATTTAGATATATGAATTAATTAATTTATATATGTAAATTAATATGTTATTTATATAAATATTATTTTTATAATTTTTAGTTTATTAAATTTCATTTAAAATTTATATTTTTTACAAATTTTTTTAAATGTATTTATATATGGGTGTAAAATATGAAATTGAAATTAAATTTAATGAATTATAAATTATCGTACAATTTTATATGTGAATTTATTTATATATTTCTTTTTAAATTGCACCATTCGAATCGTTCAATTTCTTCGAAGCTCTTTTTTTATCTTGCTTCGATGAACGTCGAACTTTCAATTTCCATCGTTGTCATTAATTTGGAAATTCGGTCTGTTGATAATTAATAATAAAAAGGTGGGTTAAAAAAAATCACAATTTTAATATTCCCGAGTTTTTCAATGTTCCTTATGAATAAATGCAACATCGTTTAACATTGTATTTGCATGTTTAAAAATAAATGTATAAAATCAAACAAGAAAATAAATAAATTGTTAGAAAAAAAAGGTTTAATATTACCTTAATTAATAAATAATATTACTTTATTTACACAATATTTTTTCATGTTAATATGCAATATTTTCTATGAACAAATGCAATATTTTTGAATAATAAATTCATTCAGAAATAATACTGAAATATTGATACAATATTGTTTAATAATAATATCCAATATATGCAATAAATAATTGCAAAGTTTTTTTTTATAAATAAAAGTCTAAAAGACTTTTATTTATATAATAATTTCTTTTAGCATTTTATAAAAAAATGCTAAAAGAAATTATTTTTAAAATCAGGAGGAAATTAATTTAAGTAAACGATTAATTATTTATTTAATGAACCAGTATGAATAAGCTTTATTATCAGTGGAATTAAAAGCTTTGGATCTTGGCTTGTTTCAACTGAAAAGGGAGCAGTTTGATATTTCGAATTTAGGAATGGTTGAAGGCGAATCAACGAAAGCTCTCGTAACGCAAAGCGAGTGGAACGTCGCTGAAAGCCATGTGGCGAATAAGTTAACGAAATAAATTTGCTTCGGAGTGTGTGCGTTTCGTTCGACACGACCGAGTTTCCGAACTGCAAAAACGAATTATTTTTACAGCCAGCTTTGTAAATGGTGCAGATAATTTCTCAAACGTTACAAAGTCTTTTAATTAACAACACATGTAGGTTTATTGATGTCAAATTGTAACTTTGTGGCATCACAGACTTTTTACCAAATTAATATTTAATAAATGTTGAATAATCGACCTTTTCATAATGTTTATTTTATATGTAAATAAATATTTGCATATTTATTATTTTATTAATTTTTTAAATATATCATTTTATATAAATAAAAATAATTATGTATTCATTACTTTATTATTTTGTTATCGCTTATTAAATTTAATATTATTATACATTTTATCGATATATTACTTTTAAAAAAAATGTAATAAAACACTTTACTGAAAGTTCAATTTCAGTAGAGAATTTTCATTTAATTTTGTGTAACTGGAGCACTTTTGAAGAAAAAATGCAATCTTTGGCTGAAAAAAAATAATTGGTAGATTTTATTTTTTATTTTTGCAAAATTTGGGACAGAAAAATGTGTTTAATCTTTAACGAACATATAAATGTAAAAAATGTTTAATTATTTTCAATACATTAAAAAAAAATATCTGAATAATAGATCATTTTATTAATTGCATTGAAAAAATTAATTAATATTAATACGGAAAGTATATAAATATTTAATACTATCATTCAACACGAATCTTTTGAAATAATAATTTTTATGTAAAATTATCGTTTAAGCAACGATAAAAAAAAGCGGGCGTTTTTTTTTTAATTAAAAAGAGGTGTTAGCCCTTAAATAGACTTAAATTTCCCATCACCTTTTTTTGGTCGTGAAGCCCCTCGCCGCTCTTCATCACGATACCAAAAGAGGTGCTTTTTCACCGCAAGCCTATCTGTCCCAGGGCCACCCCCGTAGGTATAGAGATCTCGAAAGCGCGTTGTAAAATTCTCTCGTTATAGTCAGTTGGGGAGGTTCGCCCCCGGCGAGGACTCGTACGAAGAGAGGCGAGAGGAATTTAATTTAGAACTTGATTTATATTTTAGCGGGCCATAAAATGGGGAAATAATTTGTCCTCTGAACCCGTATGAGATGGGTTAGCCTACCCTGGGGCAGCCTCGACGTTTCTATGTGTTTGGATGGGTATGTGCGAAGGTGTCAGTGCGGGGGTGGTTTCGTAGGGTACCGTGTGAGTATGGCCTGTTGGGGTGGTCCAGAGAGGGGTTGGCGCTGGAAAATGGTTTAGAGAAGGGTTGGGGGTTGGAAAATGGTCTAGGGAAAAATTAGGGGATGGGGGTGGTATGCAGATAAGGGTTGGGGTGGAAAATGATTCAGAGAAGGGTCGGGGGCTGGAAAATGGGCTAGGAAAGAGTTGGGGGTTGAAGCGTGGTGTATAGAAGGGTTGGAGGTTGGAAAATAGTCTAGGGAAAAATTGGGGGATGGGGGGTGGTATGCAGATAAGGGTTGGGGGTGGAAAATCATTCAGAGTAGGTTTGGGGGTTGGAAAATGGTCTAGGAAAAAATTGGGGCATGGGGGTGGTATACAGATAAGGGTTGGGGGTGGAAAATCATTCAGAGAAAGTTCGGGGGTTGGAAAATAGTCTAGGGATAAATTGGGGGATGGGGGGTGGTATGCAGATAAGGGTTGGGGGTGGAAAATGATTCAGGGAAGGTTTGGGGGTTGGAAAATCGTCTAGGGAAGAGTCGAGGGTGGAAAATGGTTTGGAGAAGGATCGGGGGCTGGAAAATGGTCTAGGGAAGAGTTGGGGGTTGGAAAGTGGTATAGAGAAGGGTTGGGGGTTGGAAAATTGTTTGGAGAAGGGTTGGGGGTGGAAAATGGTTTGGAGAAGGATTAGGGGTTGGGGGGTGGTTTAAGGAAGAGTTGGGGATTGAAGGGTGGTGTTATGGGTAAAGGTTGAAATAGGTCCATGTCGGTGTATTTTTATACCTTGAAGATAAATCCACCATTTAATTTTGGTTGAATTCTTCACTTCTAGACAAAAATGTCGAAAAATATTCTAGAAACGGCGTTTTTTTCATTTTCCCAGTCTAATTTTAAACTTTGGCCGAAAACTCGGGCATATTCGTAATCAGCGGAAAATTTACGATCAAATACATCCTTTTAGTACTTAAAAAATGGAAAAAAAAATTTTTCGTCCTCTCAGGCCACTTTTCCGGAATCTCAAAAATCACGATATTTCAAAAGGTCGTAGGATGACCTTCCCGTAGGCTATGAGGATTCATTTGGTAGGTTTGGAAAAGGTTTTTGCCTAACTTAAATAATGGCGTTGGATTCGTATCGATATCTCTTATAGATTTCCCGGAAAGTCCACTTGAAAAATCGCAAAAAAAGAGGCAAAGGGGTATGTATGGAAAAATTTCCAAAAATCGATGGTCCGACTTTTAAATTCTGCCAAAAATCGAAAAATCATCGGATTTCAATGATTAAAAAAGCATTTTGAAGAGAAAATCATAACGAAGAGATCGAGTACAGAGCGGAGCGCCAAATCCTAAAGGAAAAAAAGTTATTGAAGTTTTAGTGAAAAAACTTATTCCGTCCAAAAATCGAAAAAAAAATTGTATTTTAAATATTTTTTTTATTCATTCATTTCGATGTAATTTGATCCCCTGAGTACGAATATACCATTCATTTCCCCCAAAACCCAAAATTTCTATGAAAAAATCCCAAAAAACGTTTAAAAACACCTTTTTCTTCGCTTCGTGTCGTGCTACCAACGAAAATTCGATGATATTCGTAATCAGCTGAAAAATTCCCATTTGATATATCATCAAAACTATTACAGAATTGAAAAAAAAAAAATTCCGTCAATAATTGCTCGAATCTTTTATCGACAATAAAGAAACTATAATAGAGAATTAATATCGACAGGGAGCAATATCAGTCGATATTTTCCTGGCTCATTAGAGGAGAGATGGTGTGGCATAAAAATTTAACGGTGCTCTGTGCGTCGAACAATTTCGGAGCGGCTGAAGTGGGTTTCCCCTCTCGTCATTTATCGAGATAATGTACGAAGAACGAATTGAATCTTCGTGGATCGCATGGGGTGGTGGGTCCTTAATGGCGACGTGTGTCAGGCAAAAAAGGAGGGAGAGAGAAAAAGAGAGATGCGATTTTATTTATGCCCTAGCATGACATTGAGCAATATGCGATTAAGACAGAAACAAGAGAAAAAGAACTAATAACAAAATAACAAAAATAAAAAATAAAAAAAAAACAAAAATTACAAAATAAGACAAATAAAAAATCAAACAAAAATTACAAAATAACAGAAATAAAAAAAAGTAACAAAAATTACGAAATAAAATATTAAAATGTTGCAAAATAATAACTAAAATAATTTAACGAAAAATACAAAAAGTGCAAAAATAAACCATAAGGCACAATATAAATTTAAAAAATACAATATAAATCATAAAAACACAAAATCAATATGAATAAAATATGATATTTGATTTTATTGTGCCGTAACGAGTTATTGGGCAAAATGTAATTGCAAAAAAAAGTATTAACAAAAGCGTTGTAACAATATCACGATTATAATGAAAACCCAAACAGACCCAAACAACAGAGTCGTTAATTATAAGAAAATAAAAGGAATAATGACATTACACAAAATAAATAACAAAATCTTAAACAATAATAAATCGAATGAAATAAAATAAGAATAAAATAAGAAAATCGGAAGGAACAGTTGGAGAATCAAGGAGAGAGAGAAAGAGAGAGAAATAGAACAAGAAATATTTCCCCTTGTCTTTCGATTTACTCCGAGACTCTCAAGGAAGACTGAGGGATTCATTAAAGTCGGTTGAAGGTGTTAATATAGTGAACATTACCGGAGGGACTTGGTACCACTTTGGCCCTCGCAGTGGAAGAGAGTCTAGCAAGAATCTCCTTCGAACCTCCTCCGCCCTCTCCCTCTCTCTGCCCTTTCTTCGCCCTCCCTCTCCCACTTTCTCCCCTCTCTACATAATTTACTTCAATTTTGTCACTATTTTCATCATTATTTATTTCATTAAAAATATTGAAATATTATTGAATGTTTCATTATATCGTAACAGAAGAAAACATTGTAAACATAAATATAAAATTAAACAAAAATAAAAGTTTTATAAAATATGTAAAATTATATTAAAATAATTATTCATTTTTTAATATTTCATTATTTCCCAAAAGATAAAACATTCCAAATATAAATATAAAACTAAACAAAAATAAACGTTTTATAACAGACAAAACATTATTTTTATTCCTTTCATCACTTTTTATATATACATAAATTTATTTTATTTCAATTTATTTGACTTTATGACAATTTATTTATTATACGACGACTTAATCAAAGTGTTTTTTAATTCCCCAAACAATTGAACGTCCTCATTACGAATTTTACCAATCAATTAATTTTCTTCTCCCCCCCTCCCCCACCCCCCTTCGAACCAAAACAATTGTTTTCTTTTTTCTCGAACTCTAGCTTTTTCGAGTTCGAATTCGAGCTGGTGAGACGATGTAGGATTGGTCTTTTCGAGGAGCCAACATCGAGTCTCTTGCTTTTTCGAGGTATCCCCTGGCATTCGCTTCCGAGGTTGCTCACACAGCGATATTCTCATCCTTGGATTCACCAGGGGTATAAACGCCGCTTTGGGTCTGTTGCAGCACCGTTAGGAGGGAGTCCTCCAGCGCCAACGTAGATGAGGCTATAAACCTAAATTACGATCTTGCGCTATATCGGGATTCTCTGTCCAAACCTTCATCCCCCCTCCCCCAGAACCATCCCTTTTTTTCTTCTTCCGCCTTCAACTTCCGTCCGGGTTCCTCCATCAACATCTCTCTCACACTGGATCTCTCTTCATGTTTTTTTTTCATTCTTATCGATGAAGAAACATCAGATTCGATTTTGGAGGTTATGTATGACTGGCGAATGAAATTTTTTGGTAAATTTGGAAATTTGATTTAATTGATATTTTATAAAAAATATTATTCGTTTTAATCGTGTATGATGAGAGTAATTTTTTTGGTTCGTTTGACAGTAAATTACAGTTGACAGTAATTAATTGACAGGTTTGACAGCAATCTTGATTATTAATTTTTCATTAATAATTTTTTATTATGATTGAGTGATAGAGGAGGGATTGTGAGAAAGTACAGTTTAAATTGATTTTTAATAAGGTTTGATTGTTTTTAAATCATTTGGAAATTACTTTTATTTGTTAATGAATGATTGATTCGAAGGTTGTTTTCGAATTTATTTTTTCGAGGGAAAATAGATTATTGGAAAGGTTGTTTTTATTATTGATTTTGGAAAAATTAAATGTATGGGGAAATTGGAAATGAAATTGGAAATTGGAAAAAAAAGGATTCGATGAACTTGTCATTGAGGATATATAACCCTAATTATAACAGGTGCGTTTCTAAAATTAAAATAACCAAACATTACCAATGTCACTTTCCAAAATCTAAAATAATCAAACCTAGCCAATGTCAACTCCTAAAACTGAAATGACAAAACCTAGCCAATGTCAATTCCTAAAACTGAAATGACAAAACCTAGCCAATGTCAATTCCTAAAATGTCAATTCCTAAAACTGAAATGACAAAACCTAACCAATGTCAATTCCTAAAACTGAAATGCCAAAACCTAGCCAATGTCAATTCCTAAAACTGAAATGCCAAAACCTAGCCAATGCCACATTCTAAAACTATCGTAACCAAATCCAGGCAACGTCAATTTCCAAAACCAAAACGACCAAACCTAACCTTCCCAAATTCTCCCCCACCTTTCAAAACCTAAACAAACTCCAAGCAAACTCCGAACAAACCTAAACAAACTTCCAACCTAAACACCCAACGTGGATCAAAAATTTGTTTTCGTCAATTTTAGCCTAACCACGTGACTGCAAAAATAAAAGCGTATCTACCACGTGACTACGGTAATTTTAGCTTCGTCGAAGCTTCGAAAATCCAGGAATAATCATCCCAATGGCAAAGTCGCTGAAACAGGCCAAAACCTTTTCACCCTATAGACTCCTAGAGGTGGAGAGATGAGATAAAAGCATTCAATGAGTCGGAGAATATATAACGAGAGGTTCAGGTCTCCGGTAGTTTCGTTTCCGGTTCCAACTGGAGGATCGAGTTTCCCCCTCTTCCTCTTTACCCCTTCCTTTATGGCCCTCCCCCCTCCATCTCCTCTTCAACCCTCTTTCTCTTTCACTCTCTTTCTTCCTAGAAATTGTACATAACCTCTTTGTCTCTTCCATTTTCTCTCTTTCTCGAGTGGGCACCCCGGTTGGTTGAACAAGATCGACAATAAAGGCAAATTGGAAGCTACCCTGTAAGCTTGAATTAGTACCGACCGAGGCGTGTCCAAACTATTTCTCACGATGTTCTACCATCATGGCTACTGTTATACCACCATCGACCGACTATATCATTTCGAATTTTACTGCCAGACCGATACAGTCTCATCTAATGTGAATTTAATCGAGCAAAAAACAAATTAAATGAATATTGATGCTGGATTGTTTGGCGACCCAAACAAACAATTTTAATTTTTTTGGGTTTTCAAATATGGAGTTTTGTCAAAATATCAGAACTTTGATTTCGTCAAATAAAAATTCGGATGTTTTTGGAATATTGATTTTTTTTTTTACGAGGAAGTGTCAAGACGATTCTAAAATTGGGATAAAATTGGGATGAAATATGTGGGACACAAACAAACCCAAACGAAAATATATAAACACTTTTTTTTTTTTAAAGAAATATTTATTTTAGTTGAAATTAATTGCCAAATCAAATAATTTATATGGATAAACGTTTTATTTTTATTGGGGAAATATTTGGAACCCAAACAAACCCAAACGAAAAAAATATTTATACTGTTTTTTAAAGAAAAAGTTGAATACATTTTTAAACTTAAACATTTTTTTCTTTCTTGAATAAAGAAAGATAAAATAAATTAAATACATTGTTATTATTAAAGGCAATGTCATTTTTCGTTGGGAAGAAATTTCGAGTAGAAATAAATAGAAGGAATAAAGAAGCACTTTATTTAATGGATGACATCCACTGAGACATCGAGTTTTTACTAGTGACATTTTGAGATTTTTCTTATTTCAAGTAACCCAATAAATGGTGATAAACTACAATGCGAATAAATAAAATGCTTCTAATGCTGGATATACACGAATTCTGTCAGAAAGAAAGTCATGGCGCATCGGTTTTGTAAGGCGTCGTTAAAAATTTAGAATTCCGATAAATCTGAGTTTTCCATATTTTCCAAATATACATTTTTATCGATAGAATACGAATAGATTATAGGGGGATGAAATAATAAATGGCAAACCAGTTTTTGAATACCTTTGAATAATAGAAGAGCCAGTAATCCTTTTTTTTCGTTTTTTTTTGTCTTTTTTATTTTTTTTGTTCTTTCGTTTTTGATTTTCGTGTTTTATTTTTTATTGTTTTTTTTTTTTCGTTTTCCCACTATAAATTATATTGCTGCTCCACAGAGTGACATTTTTCCATTTTCCTGGTAATTACAATTAATAATATAATAAAATTGAATATAATATAATAATATGATATTTGATACGTCATATATTTCTAAATAGTATTATATTATTTAAATAACAAATGTGTCAATAAAGTTATTACAAAAATGAAAAAATGTCATTATTACTTATTTATATAAATATTACTATTATTATTTATATAAATATTTTACGAATATTAAACAATCATCAGAATTTTAAATTATTTTTAAACATCCAATATAGATGATAAAGAAAATAATAACAAAACGAAATTCCGAGTTGCCTCTTATTTTATGATAAAAATCCAATTAAATGCGAAATAAACGAAAGCACTGGATTTTTGACTGGCTTTGTTATTTACAGGCACAACTATATTGCCTTTCCTATCCAGAAAATATGGGAACACATTAGTGTGCTGTAATCATGCCAACATCTCGCAACTAGGGGATTCCACTAAAGATAAGGCAGAAACGTTGCCAAAATCGAAGTATATCGCGTACCTCGTAAAGGCTATGAAACTACGAGGTTCATTACGAGGACCGAACAACTGACAACGCGAATACGGGAGCCCAGAAACAGCGTGGATCACTCAGATCCATATCGGATCGCATTAGTCCCCAACCTATTGCTAACGAAACAAACTTTTGATTTTGATGACACTAAGATTCCAATGATAGCGATGTAGGTCACCGTGTCACGGAAAATAAATATTTTATTTAGTTATTTTTTATCAGTTAATATTTTATTTTTAATATTAACGAATATTTAAAAAATAAAATGTTAAGTTAATATTTTATTTAGTTAGTTATTTAGTTATTTTTTATTAATTTTTCAATTAATAAAAAAAAAAGGAAACTGAATAATATGAAAGTAAAATAAATCGCGTTTGTTCGGGTTTTATTTTGTTATTTAGGCTTTCTGTTTTATTTAGATGTGTTTGGGTTTCCTTTTTTTATTTGGCTTTTGTTTGGGTTTTCTTTTTTTTTTTTTATTATTTGAGTTTGTTTGCGTTCGTTTGGCGTTTGTTTGAGTTTACTTTTTTAATTTGGGTTTGCTCAGATTTTCGTTTTTTTTTTTTTTTTTTTTTTTTTTTTTTTTTTTTTTTTTTTTTTTTTTTTTTTTTTTTTTT
>JAPYZI010006151.1:0-11566 GCA_030523105.1 Ophioninae sp. A BG-2022a | reverse complement strand
CCAAATAACAAAAAAAAAGCGCTCACACAGAGGAAGCGGTGTACACGTGGATAAAGGGAAACGCGAGGGGTCGCGAAGGGAGCCCAAGAGTCACCGGTGGAACGAGGAGAAGGGGCGAGACGGAAAGAGAAGCGAAGAAGCGACGGTCGAGGGGAGGAGGAGGGGCGCACGTTCTCATCGGGGCGAGGACGACGGGACCCGGTGACGGCGTAGGAGCGACGAACGAAAAAAAAAAAAAAAAAAAACAAAAATAAAAGAGAGAAAAGGGGAGAGTACGGACACACGAGTGAAAAGTCCTCGGCGAAGCGCTCATCCAGCCATAAACAAAGGAAGTCAGTTTTACGCGCTTTGCCCCTCTTGGTATCAAACTCTCTCTCTCTCTCTCGGTCTCTTTCTCTCCAGGTCTATCGGGTTTTCGAAGAGGGTGGGTGGTGGAATATTTTGGAACCTCGTTCACTTTGAGCTGATTCTTGTCGTTCGAGATACGTAATGTCGAAATACTCGCTCGTATGCGTGTGTAGGTGTGTGTTTATCCGCATTTGTGTGTACGAACGATGTAGGACGTTAGGCCATGTGACAAAAGTCGGTCGGTAGTGTAAGCGTGTAGTGTGGAAACGGGCGCACTCCGCGGGTGATGCCTTAACAGGACAGCTGTTTCCGCGCCTCCTAATGACACCTGCGACCAGGTGCCTCGACTCGGACTTTTCAGACGAATTCGAACCTCGAAGTTCGTATTGTTGAAACGCGATGGAGAAATCCTTATTTGTTTTTTTTTTCCATCATTTTGCTGGGTTTATTGATTATTTAGATTTATTTGTTATTTTTTATTCACTTTTATTATTATTATTATTATTGTTGTTGTTGTTATTGTTATTGTTATTGTTATTTTTTAAGGATTATTCCCTCGTGTTTTCTTATCGTAATTTATTTATTTTTATTGCTTTTACGGGTATTCACGTTCACTCGTTATCATTAATTTATCTTTATTTGTTGATGTTTATTTACATTGTTGCAAAAGTTAATTCGGTGGGTGGGAATGAACCACGAAAAAATAATCGCATGATTCAAATAATGAGAAGTGGATTTAAGAAATTGGGGTAATTGAAAAAAAATTAGTAAATATGTAAAGGGAATGAAAAACATTCACGCGAGATTCACTAATTACCGCGACAACTGGGTTTCTTCAAAATATTTCGAAAATATTGTAAAACGTGTTCGTTCAAATTTTTATCCTTTTTTTTTGTTGTTTTCTTTCACGCGGTGACAAAAAAAACGAATCGTTATCGCGGTACGTAGATTTTTTTTTTGTTGCTACATTAGTTCAACCGTGCGAGTTTCCGTAGAGTCTTTCAGGTCGAGCATTTTTATTGATTTTTTGCTTCTTGCGTCGGCGAAGCGAGCGCCGGTGCGGGATCGAACGAAAAAGGAGAAAAAACATTAAGAAAAAAAAATGGGGGAGATTATCGATTAGATCGTGGCAGTGGCGCTTTTTTAATTACTTTATTGTTAATAAGGCAGCGTACGTGGACTCGAACGTTTATGGGAAGAAATCGTTTTTTATCGCGCCACCCGAGTCTGGTGGTACTCGGTAAGCTCGATACTCCTGTTCAACACCCGCGCTATTTTCGTTCTGTTTCGTTCTTATAATATCGATTATGAAAAAAAAATATCAAACTTTGGATTGTAAAATGAATTTTAGAAAAAATTGTATTTAGGACTGGAAAATCCATTTTTTTCAAATTGTATTTAGGACTGGAAAATCATTTTTTTTTTTAATTGTATTTAGGACTGAAAAATCAATCTTAGAAAAAATCGAATTTAGGACTGTCAATTCAATTTTCTAAAAAAAATGAAATTTCCGAGCGTAGAATCAATGCTGAAAAAAAAATCAAATTTACGACTATAAAACCAACTTAAAGAAAAGCAAATTTATTTTTATTTATATGCCTATAGATTTTTAAAGAAAAATCAGTATATTTTTATAAAACTAAATTTGAAGACATCGTAAAGAAATCGCGTGAAAAATCTAAAAAAAAAACCGAATTCTTCTAAAAACTGATAATATTTACTAGACTAAATAAGACCAAACCGATCTGTTTTCCCATCGCTGTTCAATCGTAAAAAAAAGTTACATTTTTTTCATTTTTTTCGAAAAGATGTAATAATTATTAATAATTAATATAAAAAAGATACATTTTCGAAAAAAAAAAAACACTTTTATCATTACGAAACTAGTATTACAATGAATAAGCGTACCAAACGTGCAACCAATTAATTAAATGTTAATAAATCGTATACGCCACATTGAAATACATAGATTCCCTTAAAAACACGTTTAAAGTTAACCCAACAGTTGTATCGTCGTAATCATAAGTTTACTTCGAATTACTGATTTCTGCAGTACAGATTAGACCTTCCACTTTCTTCCACCTTCCACTTTGCTTCGATTCTCGTTGGCTTCGAGCAAAGAACGATATCTGAAAGTTTCGCGGTATATACGAACCCCTCAAGGAGCTTCGAGTTGAGTAAAATTGAGGTGACAGGAAAGGTTTCGATCGATCGATAAAAACCCGCAAAATCGGAACTCGGAAAGTGAAACATCGTTCGTCCAAGTTGGCTGAGATTTCGTCTTTTTTTCAACGCGATGAACCTCCCCTCCCCCTTTCCCTTGCGGTAACAATTTTTCAAACCAAATTTCCAATCCCCCCAATTCGCATTTACGAGAAAAGATTCTTTACGAAGAATCTTTTCTAATAAAAAGCAAACGGGCTTCCGGTCAACCGAACGATCTGCCGGAATTCCTCGATGTGTGGAAACACGGGAAGAGAAAGAGAGAGATAGATATATATATATAGATAAACAGAATAGAAAGAAGAAAAGAAAAACATTTCGCATTAATATACAACGAGAGCGTTGCTCGAAAAGCCTTGCCTCGTTCCTCCTCGAGTATTTACATAATAATATATATCCCGAGGCATATACGCGTATATACGAGCGATAAGTCCGTCATTAAACGTATCGGCGTACCGTATAGAAAAATTCCGTATACCCGACCTCGCGCCATGGTCCATAACGTACGAACCAACGAAAGAAGGCAACAGAGCCACAAACGAATCGAAATGAGAACGCAACGCGATTCTGCTCGCAAGCGCGCACACACTCAATTTTTTCTACATAGACGAGTGCACGCGCGAGCAACAATCGATCGCGCTCATTGTTGTTCCTTTCTGCATTCTTCTTTTGGCTTCGTCTCGCACTTTCTGGCACGAAAATTCTCCCCCCCCCCCCCGCTCCTCGTTCCCGTCTTTAACTCGTGGAAAAGAGCTCTTTCAACTCGCGGAGACATTTTTTTTTTCATTCGCAATAAAAACAAAAATGGCCGACTGAGTTAATCGCGTTACAAACGATATCTTTTTACAATGGAACTAGAGGAATCCGAAAAAAAAAAAACACACACACACGCGCAAACGTTTTTTTTTTAAATCCCGGCCTCGCGAGTCAAAGAACGCGTCGATGGTGATACGACGCACCGGATATCGGTAAACTGAATAAGATTCTGAAACGAGACAAACGCCCACCGGGGAATATTACTCGGTTTTGTCGGGCGAAATGAAACGAATCGATAACGAGTACGTGCGTGTTAATTTGAATTTATCGCCGTTTCCGAACGTTCCGCGAGTTTGTCGATGTCGTAAACGTTCGAAGGGTGAAAGTAAGTATTTTTCTTTTTTTTTTTACATGTTAGTGTATTGGTTCGTTGGATACAAAAATGTTTATATTTATTGTCGCGAGAGGCTCTTTCTTCGAACGTTTCGTCGTTTCGCCGCTTCGGTAGTGATAAATATTTTTTTAATGATTTTTTGTAACGCATCTATCGACCGTTATCGGCTTCGAATCACTGGCCTTTTTTGCATTCTAATTGCCAATCGTAATTTTGTTGATTCGAACACTTGCGAGCTCGGCTGACGAAGAATTTTTAATCTTATAACGATCGAGAAAACAGCTTTCAATCGTTTCGTTCGGAGTCTTCTATTGGAATACAAAAATACACAACGAAAATTTTATTTCTCATTCATTTTTTTGTTCTCCCGATATTTAGAAACTTTCTTTCACACATTCGAATGGGAAAATTCTACCAACACGTAAAAATAGTCGAGCGATCTTCTGGGACAGCCATGAAGTTTTCGAAGATTGTGCGCGAAATTCATGTTATTATATTAATTATTCAAGAATTTAAAAACAGTTATTCTTGTATTTGAGATACTAAAATTACGAAAAGATTTTTTACGACGATCGTTATTAACGATCGCAGAAATAAAAAAAAAAAAAAAAACAGTTTTTGTTTCATTCGAGCTACAAAAATCGCGAAAACATTGTTGAAGATCGTCGTTAATGATTAATCGATTCCTTCTTTACCGACCTTATATTCAATACGAGCTAAAATCTTTACGATATCTTTAGCTGTCTAACCTCCAAAACGTTCGTCGCACTCGAACCATCGTAAACAATCTCTAAACGTAGATAAAACGATGAATCCTGCTCAAAAACAAAACAAAAAACGGCAAACTCGGCGTGAAAATTCTCGCAGACGCGTGTTTGTAAACCCGAGGGATAGCCAGAGGGCACGTGTCCGCATAACCGGCACACAAACTTGCACTAACTCTTCTGTAAACTGTACGTTACGCGATTTCACCCTCGTGTCTCCCGGCGTTCGGCGTTATCGCGAGACGACTATTTTTTCGATATTGATTAACATTTAATTTCCCGCGGCGCGTTGACGGAAAGAGAAAAACGAGAAGCGACGTGGAATTATCGATATTTACATGGGAGATTACTCGCGAGTCTAATTCTTTTCTTCGTTTTTAATAACGTCCACCATTTTCTTATTTCCTTTCCATCCGCACTCGAGTAACGACGAACGAACGATCTTCGCTCGGCAAGATTGTTTATTCAGCGTCAACGATCGATAGTTTTTCATTGATTTTCTTTCTCTTTTTCTTTGCGCGTCGAGAAAATTCGACCACGTTTTTTTTTTCCGTCTCCTTTTCCACTCGAGTATCGACAAAAGTGTACGAGCGGGGAGGGGGGGCGTTGCGAGTGAAAAAAGGTAACGAAAAAAAAAAAAAACGGAAATCTGTTTGAAACTGTTATCGATTAGTGCGAGAATAATGCGCGGTGGCCCGTACAGCATTGTTTCGTTTTGAGCGTCGAAAAAAGACCATTTTACCGATCCCCTATCGAGTAGGCGGACACATGGCTGCTGATAAGGATAAAAAAAAACCCGTGGCGAAAGAATCACGCACCTTGCCAGTCAATTTTTTTTCTATAAAAATCCGTGATCCCTCGAGGACTCGATGCCACAAAAAAAAACCCATACTAACGAATCACGTTCACACTTCTGAGAACACTGAAATTGCCCGATAGTAATGCGCAAAAAATTACACGTAAATTCGCTCGGGACAGCTGTTTTTTTTAAATTTTTTTTTTTATTAAGAAACGCAAAAAAATCTCAAATATCACGAGTCAATAGTAAGTATAGAAGAAAAAGTGTAGAACGCACGTAGAAATTCGCAATGAACAACAATAATAATAATGATAATAATAATAATAATGATAATAATAATATAATCGATACGAGTCGATATATCCGCGCGTGTTTTTTTTCCAATTTAGCACTCGTTTGACCGGCGAGCGTGAAAATACGACGGTCGTAAAAAGAAGAAAAAAACTTTCGAAATATTTTTTCGGTGCAAAGCCGGGCCAACTTGCCTGAAATAATACTCAACATTTTTTGAACGTCACTTTTTCCAGTATTTCATTTTTATTTTTATTTTTTTTTTTTTGCCACACAGTGGCCTTCACACTTCGACGATTTCCGAGAATTATTGAGCCGCGTGCGTACACGGAAATCTCTTCGTCTCCACCTTTCTCCCCCACTCCTTACCCCCCCGCTCCGTCTCTCTTTCTCTCGCTCTCTCTCTATCTCTCTTCGATACTCTGCCTACCTCTCCGTCAATCCTGCCGTCGATCTTTCGTTCTTTCCGTACCGAAGCGAAACGTTCCGGATCGCGTTATCGTTTCTGAAATGGTAATGTATAGTGAGTTCCTGTATAAAGTGTAAATCATCGATGAATCATTTCATCGGTCTCTCGGAACACACACCGGTGTGTGTTCGGTCGAACCCCGAGACGCCGTAGTAGATTTTCGTTTTTGCCCCGAATCTCCATCAGCTTTTTTTCGAACAACTTTTTTTTAATGTTTATTTTCGTGTTCCGCCGGTCCCCGCTTGTTCGTATCAGAAATTTATGAGTCTCCCGTTCGGTTTTTATTTCCTCTCGGTCCCCTATCGCGGCAAGAAATTGTTGCATTGCGCATTTTCACGAAATGGACGCTCGATATCGCGATGAAGGAAATATACGCCCCGCCCGGACCCAGCCTGACGTTGCCGTTTTAATATTTTTATCCATGAATAAAATTTCCTCGTTTACATCGGGAAATCACGATCGTCGATTGTTTGAAAAGATATATTTCGGTAGGGGTCGCGATAAAATTATGCGGTTCTGAATCATTGGAAATTCAGTCTACGCCTAATCAAACAACGGTTAGCGCGGACCATCAATTTCAGTCGAATTCACTGAGCAGCGCGTGCGTAGGCTGTCTTGCGTTCAACTTCTTTTCGTCACCGCTATCAACGTGTGGCGCTGTTCGGTCACGCCACTAGCCTGAGCTGTTCGTCGATTGTTTTGAAGTAAGGACTCGTGTGCGAAAAAGTGTCAGATATGTCGGATCGACTCTTCAGACTGAAATACGATTGCAACATTCGTTCCGTTGGATTTTTCGAGTCTGTATGTGTCAATTTGTTCATTCCGACTTTCAATTACCAGCTAATTTATTTTCCGTGTACTGAACGAAGCGCCACTCTTTTAACGTGGAGTCAGAAGAAAGGTTTCGCCACTACTTAGTTTCGAATCCGGCGACTACGAACAACAATGACGTTTCGACTCTTCGTACAGCAAACTAGGCTTTCACCG
Organism: Ophioninae sp. A BG-2022a; assembly: GCA_030523105.1. Taxonomy (NCBI): domain Eukaryota; kingdom Metazoa; phylum Arthropoda; class Insecta; order Hymenoptera; family Ichneumonidae; species Ophioninae sp. A BG-2022a. Next base: position 4,535 of record JAPYZI010006151.1, on the reverse strand, counting down.
TATTTTTGTTGATCTTTGAATCGACGTTACCTTAAAACACAGCGACGAATCGAAAATCTAACGAGGTTGTATCCATGCAACACGATTTCTCTCATATCGAATTTATATGCATCATTTTCCGGCCGAATATTTCTTACGAGAAAAAATAAAAATTGTACCGAGAAAACACATCTAAAGCGCATGTGCAGTTTCGAAGAGAGAGACACACGCCCGATTGCCGTCTCCTTTGCACATCTTCTTTCCGATGTCCACCATGCGGCAGAAAATTGAAGCTGTCAAGACTAAGCGCTGCGCGACCGTTGTCCCCCCACTATCGTTCTTTCCAGACTCGCATGTAAGTCCGTGACTCGACGCGCGTTCCTATGGTGGCGAAAAAACGCGGTAGACGCTCGACGAATTCGCCGGTTAGTGTTGACTTCGTACAACTAGTTCTGACCGTTTAGACATTTCCGTGCGATAAATACGTGCTTGGAACGAAAAAATGGAATATTTGTGCCAAGCGGATTCGCGGAACTTTCTAGATCGCGTTCGATTCCGTCCTCCACGGCGGCCCCACCCACCTCCTGTTTTCGAGCCACTCGCTGGTCGCTGTCTCGGAAGGATTTCAAGATCGCGTCCCGAGGCGCGGAAAACAGAGCACCAACGACCCCGTTTCCGTATCGCCCCGCACCTTATCGGCTCGTCGGGATACTCGGCCCGATCAATAAATTCCCGATTGCCGGTCACCTCTTTCCATTCGTCAAAGACTTCGTCCTCTCTCCTCCATTTCTCTAACCTCTTTTTTCCTCCGAGAGTTTGAGCCAACAATGTTCTTTTTTTTTTCTATTGATGCAATCGCGTACGTCCTTTTTTATTTCAATTGGCCATGTTTTCGTACGTTTCTTACTGGAAAAGTGATCGTAGTAGTTGGGCGATACTGGGCAGGTGCGGAATAACGTTAGGCGATTCGCGCATGGATATTCAAGAGTGAATAAAACTTTTGTTCCTCCCAGAGCGTCTGCGACGATCGCGGATACTTTTCGTCCTCGCCGTTACAACTTATTCGTACCTTTCCTTCGATCATCAAAATATCTGCGTACCGTCAATGTTTATTCCGAGTTTCAAACAGGATCGAACTTTTAATCGTGCACGTCCACGATCTCTTCAACGATCGAAATTTCGAGTCAACAAAATTACGCGTTAAAAAAAAATAACGCTGCTACAACCCTGTCTATCCGATTCTACCGAAACGAAAAAAAGAAAATACAGCTAGAATCATCGTAACTGTCAAATTTTCCGCAAAAATTTTTCGTTCGCGGTCGACCGAGCGGTGAGGTTAGTTCGCGTCTGGTTCGCTCCCTCTTGACCCGCGGTACGAAAAGACGCCGTTGCGCTCGACTCCCGCTTTCCCCTACTTCCGACTTTTCTCCACAGGATGCTCGCAGCGCTTCGTTCACGCCGTTGGATATTTTCGTACCGCGTGATCGAAATCGTGTGAATCTCAACGTACGCGTGCGAACAGAGCCGAAAACGAAAAAATCACAAAGAACACGACAAAAAAGAAAAGAGTAAAAAAAAAAAAAAAAAAAAAAAAAAAAAAAAAAAAAAAAAGTCGAAACGCACGATTGAACGGAAAACGAAACGCCCGAAACTTTTCGGTAATGGCATTCTTCCGCCCTTTCGAGCGGGCGCCACCTAGCGGCGCTTCCGTTTCGCGTTACGGCGCGCGCAACTGTAAAAATCGAAAGAGCGCGGCAACAAAAATAAACAACAGACCGAAAAAAAAAGAAGAGACGAACGGGAACCAGGACCGATGAAATTTTCCTTTTTTTTTTTTTTCATTGTATCGTTCGAGTTCAAAGACATCGCTCTCGCGATGGGTCGACGCCGAGCATGAGGCGCGGACGCGAAGAGGGAGGGGGGGGGGGGGGGAGCAGGCATGACAGAAAAATCGAGCTGGGAGCAAAAAAACGAGATCTCCGTTAATTAATTCCGCGCCTGATCGGACATACGTGAGTAGCGATTCTCGGGGTGTCCGGCTCTCTTCGTTTCTCCGTTGCTCAGAAGAGATTCGTGACGATGTATCCAACTTCACTCCCTCGCCTAACCCCCACCGTTCGTACGTCCCGCTACCGTTTCTCTACCGGCCTCTATAGAAATCGGATAAATCGTTACACAGGAACGAATCAAGAATCGTCGTGGGCTCGAACGATATATACATATATAAATATATATATATATATATATATATATTTTTTATTTCCTTCTTTTTCAATTTCTTCGTTTAGCGAGGCCGCGCGGACACGAGCGCTCGATGCTCTCGCGTATACGTTCTTACAAAATATACACGAACATCCGCGTGCACACGCGAATCGTAACGATGAAGAATACGCGAACATTTTCATCGATCTCCCCCCCCGGCCCCGTCGTCCCTCCGAACGAGCCCTCCCCGGCGGCCCACCTCCGTCGCTGTAGTAACTTTGCATCGTAGAACGGAGAGAAATAAAATGAAAAATTAAACTCCATATTCTAGAAGCTCTCCCCTCCCTCCCCCCCCCCTCTCCCCGCCCCTCGCTGCTCTTCTTTTTATTTTCTTTCTTTATCGTGTAATTTTTTTCTTCATTTTACTGTTGTTTTTTTTGTTTTTTTTTTTTACTGCGCCGGTTCTCTCGCGTCCCTCGGAAAGAAAAATAATGTCACATACCTATACAGTGTAAATAAAAGCGCTCTTGAACCCGCGCGCGCGCGCGTGTGTGTGTGTGTGTGGACAATGTATAACCGGTGCTCGAACAAAGAACGCATTACGCTTGGACGATTTTTAGTACGAGAGCGCGATACGTCTTGCGCCAGTGTTGCGTTGTTGTTTTCTTTCTCTTTCGTTTTGTTACGTTTTTCTGTTTCGTTTTGTTTTGTTTTGTACGTTTTTTTTTAATACGGTTTTTTCCCTCGTGGTGCCTCTCCGCGCGAGAGTCCGCGGACTCTCCTTCCTTACTTGTTCCCGTACCGGCAACTCCCGGAGAAACACGTATACACGTACACGAAAAACACCGACGGCCGCGCACACCCTTTGGTTTCCTTTCGCGAAGAAGGATCGCGCAGTTATATACGAAAGATATATAGGGTTTATTACCGGGATGGCGAAGAACGCGCGAGGGGCTCAGCGCGGACGTAGGAAGTTTAAGGGGGAGGTGGAGGTGGCGGTCCGCGAGGGGCCGAGAGTAAGAGGAACGGGCGGGAGAGAAAATGCGCGAGAGAGCGAGAACCCCGATCGAGGGGTGAGGATGGAAAAATTGTGCTCTCCGCGACTTGCCCAGGGCTCGGAATGTCTCGATATGAAGCGAGGAGTATAATTTCAATTTTTTTCTTCCTCTCTCTCTCTCTCTCTCTCTCTCTTCCTCCCTTCTTTCTCTCTTTCTCTTTTTCTATTCCAGACTGGTTCGTTCTCATTCCCCTTTCCCCCTACGCTTGGCGTTTTTTCCTTTATCGCAGTATTTCACCATAAAAGAGGCGGGTATAATAAAGCGTTATATAGCCGGAGCACTGAAAAGTTACGCGCCTCCTTCGCCTTCCACGCGCGCAAACTTCTTTTTTCTTCCTCATCGCCGTCTCTCTCTCTCGATCTTTTTTTCCCTCTCTCTCTCTCTCTCTCTCTCTCTCTCGCCCTCTGCCGTCCGTTCTTGGCCGCGCTCTCTTCTCTTCCTTCTTTCTTACTTTACGGCCTTATTTGCGGAGACGTTAAATTCGTGAAAATCAATACCGAACGTAACGTCGCGTTCGACATTAAATATTCAGTCTATTGACTGTAGTCCGACGAACTTTGGGCGGGGTCTTATCCTACAGCCCAAATTCACGAGTCTTCCTTTTTTTTTTCTTTTTTTGTTTTTTTTTTTAGACTCATATTACGAGCGTCCGCGAAAAACGCACGTTTCCCCGCTTTGTTACGCCGAAATTTCTGTCTTCTTCTTTTTCTTTTTTTTTTTTTTTTTTGTTGCTTTTTGACACTCCGAGGAAATTTCGAGATGACGAATTTCCCAACGGGGGAGCGAAGGATTCGAAACGAGAGGAAAAAAAACAACGATGAACGTGATTTTTTAGGGTTGTTTTCGTTTGTCGCAGGTCGTCCTCTCAGCCTGTAGCACGTATTTCGACACCATACTCTCGCAGTACGAGGAGAAGGATCCGATCGTTATAATGAGAGACGTCAAATTCTCGGACATCAAAGTACTCGTCGAATTCATGTACAAGGGAGAGATCAACATCGATCACGTAAGTTTCAACTCTGACACGCTGGGATTACCGCAGACGGGGAGGGGGAGGGGGGGGGGGCAAATTTCCCCATGTTACTCTCGTACGCAAAGTGGGAACGTTAATTCCCCGCGATCGTTCCCTTCGAACTCTGCTCGGAAAAGAATATTCCTTATTTTACGGATTTCGGATATGAAAAAAATAAATCGAAAAGGGTCCGGCAATGTAACAAAAATAAAAAATAAAAAAGTACAGCCAATGTTTCGGGGTTAAACGAAAATTGGGGATGTTTAAATAATGATTTATTTTTC
>JAPYZI010006149.1:0-23684 GCA_030523105.1 Ophioninae sp. A BG-2022a | reverse complement strand
TTTTTTGGACATTCTCGGTACTCGAGAAACTCCCGCACGAATTAACGAATAAACGTTTAATTTTCCCCTCTTGAAAGATGCCGCGTCCGACCGGACGACAACGAAACGTTGGCCCGAACAATTTTAGAGACACGAGTGGACTCTTGCTTCCTCAACTGTGGAGTCTTTGTGTCAAACTTTTTTTTTTTACCCAACCTTGTGAACATTTTTTTTTAGGCCCAATAATTGCTCGCCTAGAATTTTTGTAGAAGGATGTTTTATAGGATTTTTTAACTTTTGAATTATGTAATGTAGCGTTCGTTAGGTTTTCGTAGCTTAGATTTCTTGATTGCTGTTGTAATGTACGATTTTATACAGTTTTATTTTGGCTTTATGAATTTTATGGGGATTTTATTAGTTCGATGATGGTTTTATCAATCGTAATTGATTCGATCAATTTTAGTATGGGTTTATGAATTTTGTGGTGGTTTTATTAATTTTATCATGGTTTTAGGGAATTTTATGGGGATTTTATTAGTTCGATGATGGTTTTATCAATCGTAATTGATTCGATCAATTTTATTATTGGCTTATGAATTTTATGGTGATTTTATTAATTTCATCGTAGTTTTAGGGAATTTTATTATAGTTTTAGAAATTTGATAATGGATTTACGAATTTTATCGTGATTTTATTAATTATATCAATTTTATCATGGTTTTATCAATTGTAATTAATTTGATCAATTTTATCGTAATTTTATCAATTTTAATAGATCTCAAAGTTTGATAAATCCCAATTTTTTAAATTCCCCATTTATTTAGGCATTAAAAAAAAAAAGAAAATACTGCTCCCTCGAAAATGCAAAGATCCAGCAAGAGTTCAGGTTCGATATACCTCTGCGAGTTTCGCTTCGTTATTTTTTTTGCCCAAAAAAAAAAAAAAAAAAAAAAAAAAACCCCGAAAATAAAAGATACGGTTTACTTCAATTCTGGAAATATTTGGAGTTGAAGGTTCGGGGTCGCAACCTTCTCGGTTGTGAATTCAGAATTAGGGATGTGAGGGCTTTTATTCGTCTCTCTCGCGTATACGAGTATGGAACACTTTGCGATGCGCCGTAACAATGCACGTAAATGACTGCGCTGTGTACACAACTCCGAGTGAACGTACTGTCTGTGCTGCTTGCTTAAATTTTATCATGTATATTTGTTTGGCTCGTAAACTTACGAGAATAGTTTGCTTCTCTCTCTCTCTCCCTCCTTCTCTTTCATTTTTCATATTATTGCTCGTATTAATGAAATTAATAATAATAATAATAATAATAATAATAATAATAACAAAATCCACCGTAAAAAAGAAAAAATAAAACATAATAAATAAATAAAAAATATTGAATATAAAAATACGTAAATAATGATAATATTATTTTTGAAACTTTTGTTTGGGTTTGTTCGTGGTTTGTTGCAAACGATCCAAAATTCAAAATCAACTGTAAATATTTAAAAAATTATATTTAATATTTTGAAAATTAATAATAAATATTTTAATCATAATTAAAAAAATTGAAGTTAATTGAATTCAATATTTTTTGTTTAAATTGAATGTTATGAAAATTGTTATTTTTATTGTTGTTATTCATTGTTTTTAATGCAATTCGTACCTTGTTAATTATTATTATTATTATTGTTATTATTTAGTGAAATTGTTTATATTTTAGTGTTAAATTAAATTAATTAATTATTCTCTCGCAATTGTTATTTGGGAAGGTTATATTTCAGAGTAGGGAATAAATATTTCTGCTTCTCCCTCCCCCTCCCAGCCATCTTTTGCCTTCGCGAAGTTCTGAATTTGTAGGATTTTTTTTTCTGGTAGGATACAGGGAAACTCCTAATATTAAGCGTGCCATGGATATGTCCCATTTTATAGTCCTATTTTGCCTCGCACTAGAAATTCTGTACCCATTGTCTCGACGCGATTCGGCGTTATCCGCGATGATGTATGTTTCATGAAGAAAATGAGCGAGGCGAAAATAAGGATAATCCTCGCTGAGACGAGCAGTCGGTTTCCTCTGAAAAACGAAATATAATTTAATATCCACGTATTTTCCGAAAGGCACACCGGTAAGCCTCCTGAGCTTTTGCACAAATGAAAATCTCTCATGCATAACTAAACAAATGGCTGATAACGACGAAACGGAAAGAAAACATTGTTAAATAATTAGTCGATTAATGGCAGTCGACGATTTGACACAATTTTATTAATTTCCATTTTTATATTTATTTAGTTATTTTTATATATTTTGTTTTTATTTTTTTTTTTTTACGTTGAGTAATCAAATTTATTATGTTTGTTATATTTTTAAATATTTATTGCATATGAATATTATTGCCATTATTTTTTTTAAGATAATGTACATTTTTTATATTTTCAATAAAATATATATAATAAAAGTAATAATTAAAAACAAAATTATATCGTTATCAATGAATAATAACGATATTATATTTTCCTTATTTTTGTTTTCTTTTTTCTTTTCATTTTTAATTTAAAAAAGAAACCTTTTTTTTTTCAAATTTTTTTTTTTTTTTTTCAATCGTTTCAATAAATCAAAAGTGAGAAAATGGCGTTAAAGAATAAAAGGAAAAAAGAAAAACAATAACGTTTGTTACTTATTTTCGAAGATTCGACAAACATTATTATTTTTTTTCCAATTAGACGATAATTAAACAAATAATAAAGTCTTGTATAAATTGAATATAAACTAAATATAAATAAATAAATAAATCATAATAAATAAATAAATAAATTTTAAATCATAATAAATAAATAAATAATTATAAATAATCCAAGAACAAATCATCCTTAAAAAATAAACCAAAAAACGTAATAAAATATTCCCATCGTTGACAAACCACCCGTGTCGCGTATCCCAAATTCAAAAACTACGAAAACTCAAAATTGGGCTTTTCGGGCCTCGGTCATATTGGAATTCCCGTTCGATCTGTCGGAACAATCGATAAATGGAAAGGAATATCCCTTACCGGATATGCTGAGATTGGTTTCGCGGGGTGTTCGGTTTCGGAAAAGCGACGGCGATAGATCAAGGGAAAGCGTGATTTTACCGAGCCCAACCGCAACCTCGTATCACGCAAAGGTGTATCAGGTGGAGAGTGGGGGAAAAGAGAGGGGGGGTATGTGCGGTACGTGATTTCAACGAGATTTACTCAGACCTCGTGTGTACATACACTTGGAGATTATTACCAAATTACAAGGGATTATCCGCGAACGTTTGAGCGATTTTGGAGCGGGGTGAAAGACGCAGGATCGGAGAGAGGCGGGGAGGTTTGGAGGGGGAACCGTGAGTGTTCGTGATTTCCAAAGCTCGAGAGATAGCCTCCGGATGTTCCAACCCGTCCGCTTGTATTAAACGTTAATTCCAATGGATATTCCGTTTCGTATCGGAATTTTGAAAAAAATTATATAAAAATAAAAAAGGAAAACCTGTTTTCAATGTTTGACGCGAGCTATGATCGAGTCTTGATTAAACCTCGGGAATCCCGAGTACTTGGTTTTCTTGGTGGATAATATCGAATAGAGTTTGGAGGGTGGAAAAAAATAACCGGAAGTGGATTCAGGGTAATTGAACGAAACGTCGAGGGAGATTTTACCAGGGGTGACAAATTTTGAGTTTTTTTTTTTTGGGTATTGATGTGGATGTCCCTAGAAACGAAAAAGTAGGGTTTAATTAACTCTAGCTTAACTAAGAATGTTTCATGATTTTTTAAATCATTTTTAAAAATTATTTATTTACTAATTTCAATTTTTCTTATTTTTCGAACGTTTTGTTTTGACAAACGTTTTTTTTTTTTAAACAAATTGTGGTTTTCCCTTAATTCGCAATTAAAAAAAACAAATTTTTAATCATTTTTCGATCGTTTATTCGGTATTTATTATTTTGTTTATTTTTTTACGTTTCGTTTTGAAAAAAAATGTTTTTTTTTTTTTCGTTGTACTTCACGAATGACAGGGTCGATGACTTTCTCTGGGGAAATTCTCGTAGCGAGACAGGTGGATGAAAAAAAAAAAAAGAGAGAACTGGTCTCGAAGAGTATATATGGTAGGTAAGTACACAGGCACGCAGAGGCAACGTTAAAATTGGCCAAGTGTATTCGCTCGGATGGACCATGTGTGGAGGGTCGTAAAGAACGGGTAAAAGTTTCAAAAGGACGTTTTCCAAAGTCTCCTGTGAGGCTCGAGGGGCCATACAACTGGGAGGATGACTGTCCACCCAGAATCTCGTATTTTACGAAGGGTCTGCATAGGCCAACGAGCCAAAAGAACTGTCAAGTTGTACCGAAACGAAAACACTTTTTTTTTCAACGATTTCTCGAATTATTTCCTCTAAATATGTTTTTCTCTCATTTATTCGCAACGAAAAAATGATCTATATCAAAGTAAATAAAAATTCAATTAAATGACAATTACCAATACCAAAAATTCAAACGAATTAAAAAATACAACACAAACTCTAAAACAAAAATTATTAAAAAAAAAAAAACAAACTAAATCGAAATTTCATCAAATTAAAAAATCCCCATTATTTAAACCCTAGTATCTCAAATTTATTTTCATGTAAAAAAACCCGAACAAACCAAACAAACCTATATTCTACTACATTTATCATCCACTAATTAAAAATAAAAAACATTAATTCTCCCAACAAAAAACAGCGAGAAGTTATTCAATGCCCCGACGTACGTACGAACCTCTCCGTATATATATATATATATATATATATGCCGGTATACACGGTGTCTCGGTTTCTCATTCTCTACTTATCGTGGAATTGCGCTTCTGTATTATAACTCGTATAACGTAACGGTTATAAGTCGTGGTGAGCGCGTACATGACTGGCGTACAGAAGCGATGAGCATCAGGAAGAGTCCCATCCCAGGCTCTCTGTGTATCCGCACGCGGCTGTGCATTTCGGTGTGTCCCGAGCCCACCTTGCCCCCGGCGCTACTTAATATTGCAACGTATTACTTGCCAGTACCAGCAGGGTGCTTCCCTCCTCGTACATGCACGCAGTCGCTCTTATATACACATATATTACGTATATATACACATTTATCTTATATATATATATATATATGTATATATATATATATGAAAATATACGAACCTGCAAAAATCGTACACGCCATGACGCAACGGCCTCGGTCCGTACCTACTAGTGCTTTCCACTTTCGTAGCACGAAATCTCCGGGTTTTATATTTTTTCTGGAGCTCGGTTGGAGGAGGGAGGGATGGTTGGATGGTTGAAGAGGTGGGGTTGAAAAGGTGGTACGCGCCGTAGATGGTGTTCGAAAATACGAAATTTCTCCCTTCGAGAATTGCTCCCACCTCGCGGTCGCTCTTTTTAATTCATTGAGTGTGGGGAGTGGGGGAAGGGGTTGAACAAATGGACGCTGTTTGGGGCTGAAGGAAAGCTCCGACGCTTGCGCGATTACGCCAGAAATTCAAGGGACACCGAAATCTTCACATTTACGACAAATTGTTTTTTTTTTTTTAGAAAACTTTTTTGAGTTTCGGGAAAGCTTGGGATTTTCGTGGAATGTTGCGGAGTGGTCTCCGAACGATCTCCGATTTCTTGGCAAAGTTTTCAACACTTTTCCGTGGTTCAGTTTTTTTCGAATCTGATTTTTTTTTAAGAAGGTTTTAGTGTTTTTTTTAGAAAGTTCCAGAATAAAAAAAAAAGTTTTTGGATATTCTGGAAAGGTTAAGATTTGTATAAAATGGCTTTAGGATGTTTAAGAATGTTAAAGAATCTTCTAAAAAAACATTAAACTTAAAAACAAAAACTTTCCGAATTTTCTAGAACGTTACTAATCGCATAAATTGAAATTTTCCCCTACGATTATCTCCCGTAAGTCGTATCAGCCCCATTATTACCGGAATGACCGTACAACTGCGAAACGATTTCCAATTAGCGAACGATAAAAATAAAAGAAGCGTGAAAAATAAAGACAAAAATAAACTCACGAAACACGAAAAAAAATGGACATTCGACTTTGGGAGCTTTAATTTTTAATTGTTGCTGGAAACGATTTCTCCGTTGAGTCGAGGGTGCCTTTTTTTGTTCGCAAACGTGACCCTCGAGTGCTGTATTCTCAAGAAGAGAAAAAAAAGAAAGAGGGATAAAAAAAAAACCAACGTTCTCTGATACAGTGCTCTCTATTCGCCCCTTTTCCACTTCCCTACCATCACCAGTCCTCCCCCCCCCCCTTCTATCGTCTCTTTCGACGTACTTTGGCCACGGTTCGCCTCCACCGCGGCTTTCATCCTCTTTCGCTGGTCCGGAGAGTTTGTGGCGAGTGGTTAATTGGCCGGTGGTCTGTCGGGGGTTGTTCCTCGGGTGCTCTTGGACGTGTTAGTCTTGAGTAATGCGCCGGTGCCCTGGCGGTCCTACGAGGGCTTGGTCGGTCCAAAGAAACCATTGAAAGGGCCTAGGGAAGCGAAGAGGGAGGGAGGGGGTAGAGATGGTCCTTTCCCTGCTTTAAATATCGGTAAGAGAGTCGCTGAAGTCGTGTAGCGAAGCGCGGAGAGGGATCGGAAAATGGTGGTTGATTCGCGGTGGAAAGTGACCTCGAAGGTATATTCTCTTGATGGTCTCTTCCGGTTCCCACGAAGGATCTTTGACAAACTTTATCGAATCCTTTCTTTTTTTTTGTTTGGGTTTATCGAAGGTTTATACTTCCGATGACCTCTTGAAATTCCTACGATGAATCTTTGAGGAAATTCGATCGAATCCTGTCGTTGTTTGGTTTTTTTTTTTTGGGTTTATTTGGATTGGAGGTTTTCGTTGAGAAATTAAAATTCGATGGTTTTGTTCGAGAAAAAGATTGGTTCGTATCGTAGCTTTTCGAAGCTCGGAATGTATGAGAAACTCCATTTTACGAAGGGAAGAAAATAATCCACGTATATATGATAAATTCATTTAGGGACGCAATAATATACCGGGATCTGTGGCTATACGGTTTTATGACGTAATAGTCTCGCCAGATAGAGAAACTGTCGAGCTAATACCAACGCTATTGTCCTGGAAGATGAAATAGGATCCGCAAGGTTTTCCTGGAGGAGTCCTTCCCTTAATTTATACCGAGAGAGAGAAAAAGAGACGGGGGAAATTAAACGTTCACGTTTCAGCCTGATAATTTCGGGGATATTGTTCTTACACCCAATGACTCGATTTCTTCGCGAAGGAAAGGAAGGATATTTGGAACGCTCATCATTTTAGCCAGTAAAGATTTATTTCCGGTAAACTAGCAGCGCGATCTTGTTTGTTACAAAGTTTTAAAGAAATTCTCGTAATTATTCGTAAATATTCATAAATTAGATAAATAATCATAAACGGCAGAAAAGAAAGACAAAAAAATCAGCTACTGTTACGCACTCTTATTTTCAACTTGACGCGTACTTAGGCTAAAAAATAAATTCCCCTCGTATTACAAAAAATACATAAATTATGAGAAAAATAAAACAAACAAATTTTTCAAATTTATACGGACCTAAAAAAGTGTCGCGTCTTCCCGTGCATTTCGTGAAAATAATTCTGCTTTCAAAGATGAGAACAATAAAAAAAAAAAAATAAAAAAAAAAAAACAGAAAAGAAAGAAAAAAATACGTACGAGATATTTTCCGGCGGGAAAAGCGAGGAAAAAGTGGAGTGTATGAAACATTGAGCAGAGGGGACGAGGGACGAGCCAAGCACTCCGAACAAATTGGAGATTCGAGGCGTCGCCTATTTCGAATGATCCTCGCGGATCGAGAGCTCCGGGAAATCGACCACTTTTCAAGGATACCGTTCTGTTATGCGCCCAACATTTCATTCCTTTTTTCCCCTCTATTTCGATATTTGGGCGTTGCGAAGTGACGTTTGACGATACGCGGTACGTGTAAAGTGGCCGGTGTTCCTTTTTCCCCCGGCATTATTGATCAAAAATATTCAACGTTTGAAAATAAATCGAAAATAAACACGTACCCGTTTATAAACGAAGACAAGAGAGAGATAGCCGAAATTTTCAAACCCTGATTTCTCGCTAACGAATCATACTAACGCAAAATGGCGACCACGGGGACTTCGGTGCCATCCCCTAGAATGTCCCTAACAAATTTCATCCAAATCGATCCACCCGTTCAGTAGTAAAGTCGTTTTGAAAATTCGAAGTGGGCGCTCGTTCTCGATGTCTCTAAAAATCGTCAGAAAATGACGAAATTTGGGAAAACAGGTCAGAAGGCTGACTAAAACGAATCGAAGGGACGGATAATCCACCAGGAAAAAGTGGGATGCAAAATCGATCGGGTGGAAAGTAAAATGGGAGTTTTTCGGTCTAGTTCGTTCATGTTCGCTTTGGGACATGCTCTTTCTTCTCTATCCTCTTCCCTCTCCATTTTCCACTTGTTTTTTCGCCCCTTTTTTTTCTCGACACCCCCTCGAGTCCACTCTTTTCGATTTTAGCGTTGGCGTCTCTTTTTCCCGGAGAAGATCGGTTTCGGGTGGTACATGTATGTCACGTCTGGGTTCTGGATTACATTTATACCCTACCGTGTTCATCTCGGGTTTGGCCTGGTATTCAGGGTTGTTGGAGGGGGTTGGGTTGGTTGGTTTGGGTTAGGTATGAGCCCATGGGGCCGATGCGCCAATACGTGCCCATAATCTTCCATCTACTTTTTACTTGGTCGTATCATCCCTCATACCTAGGGTGCCACTTCCGTTTTCCTCTCACCTTTCCCTTTTTTATCCTTCGTCTCTTTATTCGACTTTCCTTCTCCTTTCTCCTTTGAGAATCTCGAGTAACCCAATCACGATTCCTCGACCGACTTTTCTCCTCCGGTTTTATAATCGAGCGAAGCCTCATCACGACCAAAATATATCGCTCATCCAACGAGCTTTCCGGACACCCCAACAAACATGATTAATCGCCCGAAACGATGAAGGATATTCTTATCGAACGATCCGAGTGCCCTGATTCGAGAAAAACAAAAAAGAAAAAATCAAGGCCATCCGACGAAGTGAAACAGTCGATAGTTTCGTTGGAACGTCCACTTTTCGAAACGTTATTATTGTGTCAGGAATGGTTTTTGGTTCTCGAAGAGATCGGAAGGTAGAGGGAGGGGGGTTATTCGTCAGTCGTCAAGGGTCGTCCAGCACGTGACAAGGAAATCACCGCTTCCCCCTCGTGTACGTCGATTCACCCCCTAACTCGTTTTTCTTTCGAAAAGCTCGGATTTAGCTTGGAAGCTCCGACGATTTTTTTTCTTCTAGTGTTTTAGTCGTGAGTTGATTGGGTTTGTTTATTTATCTTTATTTATTACGATTCTTTACTATTATTTTATTATTTTTTAAAAATACTAATAATTGTAAATACTAATACTAATAAAATTAGTAATAAGGAATAATAATTAATTTAAAAAAATAAATAAAATAGTATTAAAAAATATAAATAAAGAAAAATAAATAAATACTGATAATAAATTTAAAAAAATACTGTACTAAGAATATCATGAATAAAATAATAATAATTAATAATAAAAAAATTAATAAAACAGTAGTAAAAAAAAAAGTAATAAATAAAAATAAATACACGGTAACAATAAAATTTAAAAAACAATATTGAACTAAATAAAACGAGTATTAAAAAATATAAAATGTATTTCAAAATTACAAGGGCATCGATTGTTATAAACAAAGATTCTCAAAAAACCCAGATCGAAATTTGAAGACGTAAGAATTTGGAATCGATCGGCGAGTTATTTTTCTATTTCCGGTGACTGCCATGAATCAATCCCAGTTCCGTCCGCGTAAGTACGATTCTCGCAAAATATTGAACGAGTACTCGAAACACCGCGTTAAATACTATCGAATGGTTGTCAAAGATGAACGAGTTTGTCGATCGCGAATAAAACGCCTCTCGGGAGCGTTCGATCGATTTGGCGAGGGCGATGGAGGGGGAGGGGGGGGGAGCTGAAACGTGAGGAAACGTTGTACAAACCAGGGAAGAAAACGAGGCGGAGATCTGTCCGGGTCGGAAGGGTCCACCGCGCACGTAACTCGGGAATACGTGGGTTTGGGGAGAAACTGGCCAACAGGGAAGATCCGATAGTTAAAAGTTATCCCTGTAATGTAAAAGTATCAGAAGGAAGAAGGATGCGAAAAGTAACTCGCTGGAAACGAGGTTAAAACGATGTATCCCATCACCGGACGACCTTGCCAATGTTAAATAAACAATTGAATCATTGTTCGAATAAAACTGATAATTTATTGTATCGTCATATAATTAATAATAATTCATTAATTTTTTGAATAACTGATTCATCAAATAGCTAAATAATTAAGTAATTAAGTAAGTAACTAAGTACTTAATGAGAAAAATTGATAAATAATTGATCATTATTTATTAATAATAAGTAATTAATTTTTATATAAATAATGATTTAATCATTAATTAGCTACTCAATTGAATCAGTTTTCTTTTTGTCATTCGTTAATTGTAGTATTGTTTGGAAATTTTATTTGTAATTAATAATAATTAGTTTATTTTTTATTTGTTTTTTTATTTATTTTATTTTTTTTTTATTAATTGTAGTTGGGGATTTTATTTTTTTTTTTTTTTTTTTTTTTTTTTTGTACACCTTATCTCCCTACCTTCCTCTCGCTCTTTCGCTCTCTCGTTCTTACCTTTATTCGGAACTATAATATCGTCCCTCGAAAGTGACAACTAACTCTCGGAGTGTTTGTCGTCACTTTCAGGTCTTCCGGCTATGGATAAAACTTGCTGGCGAACTCGAAAAGATAAGTTTGCGTATGCAGTTTCGGGGCGGGACAATTGAATATATATATATATATATATGTATATATGTATATATGTACCTGCTGTTTCTTCAAGAAACACCTGATAACTCCTTGAAAAGAAGAAAGATTTCTTTGAAAAAACAAAGCTGAAGCTAACGGTTTCCTTTTTCCAAAAATCGTATCACCAAAATCCTTTCCATTTTCACCATTTTTCCTTTCCTGTGACCTTTTCACTTCACGGATTTGACTTTGAACCGAATTTTCAAGGTCGTCTCAAGTTCGACGTGTTTAGTTTTTTGCTCAATTTTTTTTAAAATAAACTGTAGGAAATTACCAAACGTTTTCGGGTAATTTTCACCGCGGGATCCGATCGTGACGTTTTGACTTCGCAGATTTGACCTTGAACTTAATCTTCAAGGTCGTTTCAAGTTCATCGTTTTTTTTCGTTTTGAAATAAATTATAGATGATTTCCAAGGGTTTTCGGGTAGTTTTCAACGAGGAATCCAGTCGTGACCTTTTGACCTTGAGCTCAATTTTCAAGGTCGTTTAGAGTTCAAAGTGTCACTTTTTTTGTTCGTGTGTTTTTAATTAATTAAGTGTAGGGAAATTTTATGGTTTTTCGTACTTTTTTTCCCCACCCTGTATATGGCTGAATGCAGAGTAGAAGGGGGAGGAAAAGGCCGAGGGAATAGAAGGGCTCTCCGCGGTATCGCTATAAGCATGCACGCTGGATAAGTCCAAGTGGCAAAAGTTTTTGGATTATCTAGAGTGCGGGACACCTACACTCCGCGTTATCAACGGATATGCATTCGAAACCGGCAAAATTATACAGCGCTTATTTATTGTTTGAAAAAAGAAAAAAAGAAAAAAAAATGTACCGGAAGTGCTTACGTATATGTGATATTTCGAAAAATTTCGTCACTCGGTCCATCCTTCTCTCATGAGCCGTTTTCATCCGCCGGAAATGTTTGAAACGAAAATATTTCGTATCGGAAAAAAAATGGGGAAAAGTGGGTCGCTCGTTTATGACTGCTAAAGTTTTTTTTTGATAGAGAGAAAAGCGAAGAGAGCTTTTTCGTCCACGCGATATTTTCTACCTCGAAAAACACCGATAAACGTGGATTTCGATCGGTCATTATAATTATCGAATATCCACGTACCAAAGATGAAACACTTTTTGAAATTCAGGTTATCGGAGTTTTTTTTTTTTCTCACACGTCTGCATTTTTTAATATTTCACCCTCGGTTCATACTCGCCTCAAAGTCCATGGAACAGACGGTTTTTTATTTAAAGAATTATTCATCTTGGGAGAATAAAAATACATCAACAAAATTCATGTATTTGTATAATTTATTTATTTGATTGTATTATGTCAACTTTATCGTGGGAATAATGACGCTGAAACAATAAATTATAGATTATATAAGGCGAAGTTAAATTACAAATTATACGTAAATTAAAAAAAAAACTATTTTTATGAATTTCTGAAAAAGAAATAAACCCAAAACTCATTTCTTAGAAGAAAAAATTCCTATGAATTAGAAAAGTATCCAATTAATTTTTTATAAGTATAATTCTAATGAATAAAAAAAAATAAAAATAAAAATAAACCCAATCAATTCTTCAGAAGTATGATTCCCAAGAAATAAAAAATGCAATTAATTTTTTAAAAGTGTAATTCTAATGAATAAAAAAAAAATAATATCAATCAAATTTTTAAAAAATGCCTACTAAATTTCGAAAAAAAATTCTTATAAATAAAAAAAAAATAATTCCAATCAAATTTTTAAAAAATGCTCAGTAAATTTCGAAAAAAAATTTTTATGAATAGAAAAAAATGAAAATAAAAATGATACGAATGAGTTTTCCTTTTTGAATTACAGAAAGAGATGGTCTATAATTATTTACTATCTGTATTCGTACCTATACATATCGGCTAATATCTTGTATCCATCGTTTGTTAAAATTTGGAAGTATATCCCTTTCAAAGGGTAACAATTGTCTGTGCTAGGAGAGATTGGATAACGGTGGTGTCGAGAACTGCATAGAGTATCGAGAGAGAGAGAGAGAGAGAGAGAGAACAGGGCTGCCGATAGCCGGCAGCTGTTTCCTATTGTGTAGCTAATTACGTCAGGGATCTCGGGACCACAGTCCCTTCTCGTGATCCACATACGTAGCGGAGGAAAATTAACTAATCTACGGATAAAAGAAAGCCCCGCCGTCTGCAGCCGAAATAGTGGTTTTGGTTGCATATAAATCGCGCGATACACACGCGGTAATTAAATCCGTTGAATTATTTCGTCCTACGTATTTGGCTAGGGAAAAGTACCTGGGTATATTCGGAAATCCTGGGAGCTTCCGGATGTTCCGCCCTCCAATCACCATCAATTTCAAACCAAAAAATACGAAATTAAAAAATACAGAAAATAAAAAAAAAAAAGTAACAATTGTAACTAACACCGACTAGGATAAAAAAGGATCAATTAGCAATCAAGTAGGATCAAAAATGACAACGACCAATTAAAAATGAAATTTCCTCTTCTCAGTTTGATAACCAAAAATGTTTACCCCAGATCTCGTTTTATCCTTGATAAGTCAAAGTCCAATCGTTTTAGCTTGCAAATGACTAATTCAATATCAACCAGGATCAAAAACGACCAATTAGAAAAAAACCAGGATCAAAAACGACCAATTAAAAATGAAATTTCCTCTTCTCAGTTTGATAACCAAAAATGTTTATCCCAGATCTCGTTTTATCCTTGATAAATCAAAGTCCAATTGTTTTAGCTTGCAAATAACGACCAATTAAAAATGAAATTTCCTCTTCTCAGTTTGATAACCAAAAATGTTTACCCCAGATCTCGTTTTATCCTTGATAAGTCAAAGTCCAATCGTCGTAGCTTGCAAATTTGATAATTGATTAAATTCCAATCAGCTGATAAAGACGTGACGACTGAATAAACGTTCGACCAGTTTGAACATTTCCATTTGCTCGTATCAGTTTTGATGGAAAAACAAACGAAACGGTAACTCGAATGAGGACCGGAGGGGGAAAAGGGAGTGTCTAGATAGTTTTGGGATTTCGGAAAGTGGGCTCGCGTTTTGATAAGCTTAATGTGAATCAAGTAACCAGCCCGTTACTGTTGCTGTTGGGAATTATTCAAGAGCTCAATTATCAGCTTACTGTCGGTTGGAATGGCACTGCCGGGCATCAAGCGAGTCCGTGAGAAATCCACAGATGTCCAAACAAAAAATACTGAACTAAAATGGCGACAGTCAAGTTTTCATCTCGAGATCGATCCCTTTTCTCTTTCTGTTTCTCTCGAATGTAAAAATGGATCGGGTCATTGGACTAGATTAAAAAAAAAAGGTAAAAACTGAATTGGCGCCCATTGGGTGTTCGTTGGATGAAAACTTTGGTTGGTGATTTTGATGATTGAAGGTTATCGAGTAATTGGCAGAGATTGAACGACGTTGCCAGTCCATTTGTACGTTTTGTATCGTTTTCGATAAAACAACGGTATCTTGGTCTATTGGGGTATAAAGTAGGTCAGGAATGGTCACCCAGTATTTTTGGATTCCCGAAAACGTTGAAATATTGAAATCTATCGAGATTTAAATCGATTTTGATTCACGCGTCCAAAAGTCATCAGGAAATAACGATTAGTTCTTACATGTCCCAATAGGATATCATTATCGATGATTGCCAGTGTTAGGCATCGACTTTTCATTCAACTTCCACTCTGTAATTAAGAGGAGTTCGTTAGGGTTCTGTCTGAGACAAGAAAAAGCTTGAAAATTGCGTTATCCAATTGGACTCCAGCGAATGAACCGTCATAATGGAAGATTGCAACGATACTGGGTTGGAACGTCGTCTCATTGGGTTCCTAATGGGTTTCCACTGTTTGGAATGTCCAGCAACTTCTATTGCTTGGAAGGGAGATGTGAGATGGCTAAAATTGGAGGAATGGGTGGATCATAAATGGTTTGGTCCAGGAAATAACATGGTCAAAGGTTCATTGTTGTTTTTATGTTTTTATTAGCGAAAAGTGATACAAAGTGAGCAAAAGAAAGGGGGAGAATATTCAAAAATCAAAATTATATTGGAAATTCCAAAACTAAATACAAAATTCAAAAACTAAATTCAAAATTAAATAAATGAATTCGAAATTCAAAAACTAAATTAAAAATTCCAAAACTGAATTAAAAATTCCAAAAATAAATTTAAAAATTCAAAAATCAAATTAAAAATTCCAAAACTGAATTAAAAATTCCAAAACTAAATTCAAAATTCCAAAACTAAATTCAAAATTCCAAAACTGAATAAAAAATTCCAAATCTAAATTAAAAATTCCAAAACTAAATTGAAAATTCCAAAACTGAATTAAAAATTCCAAACCTAAATAAAAAATTCCAAACCTAAATTCAAAATTCCAAACCTAAATTCAAAATTCCAAACCTAAATTCAAAATTCCAAACCTAAATAAAAAATTCCAAAACTAAATTCAAAACTCCAAACCTAAATTCAAAACTCCAAACCTAAATTCAAAATTTCGTCATAAAAATTCGTAATTTCGAGGTTTCCGGTAAATAAAAACTGGAGTTACCTACCCTACCCCTTGAAAAGGGAGGAGACGGGGAAGAGGCGAGGAATAAAAGTAAACTTGTAGGACGAGGTGGAGAACGAAAGGACGAAGGGCTAATGCTACCCCAGTACAATCCTGTGGCGAGTAGTTTTAACGTGCTTTGGGAAGTAGTTACAGCCTGTTCGGTTTATGCGCAAGTCCGTATACGGTTTTCATGAACAGGGTTACACAAACACCTCTCGTCTTGTCTTTTCTCCTTTCTTTTACCGTTTTCCACCCTTTTCCCCGGAGGGTTTCTTCTTTTACAAAAGTCTCTCTTTTCCCCCCCCCCCCCCCCACCCCACCTCTCGCTCCTTCCCCTTCCTCTTCTTCTTTCGTTTACCTCGTTGGAGCCATACTTCGGTTTTCTTTCCCTCTGGTTTGCCATCGTGTTTGCGGCTGGTAAATGCGGTTGTATTTAGCTATACTTGGAATACTCACCTCTGAAGGGTTAGGGGGGGGGGAGACGGTTGCAAATGTCTATATACACATCCGTTCGGTACATTTCCTCACTGGTTGTAACGTCTACAGTAGACTGGGGTACACCGAGAATGTTTATTATGCAGCTAAATGTGCACTGGCTTCGACCACGTTAATCACCCTAGCAAATAATGAAGCTAGCATTATTGGCTGTACTGTTTCTTTTGTTTTTTTTTTTTGGGTGAAAGTTCTTTTCGCGAAACTTTGACACAGAGATGTGACGAAATACGAAATTCAGATTTAATCGTACTGAAATCGAGAAACCCAAACAAATGTAATTCTTGAAACAAAATATGGGAAAGCGTATTGGCTGTTGAAGTACATTGAACGAGTGATAAAAATCTAAACAAATACAAGCAAAAGTTTGAAAAACTTCTTGGCTCTTCGAGTACCTTGAAAATACCATAAAAACCTCGAACGAACTCAAACGAAAGATGGAAAAGCGTTTTAGCTTTTCAAGTATCTTGAAATATTTTCAAAAACCCAAACAAACCCAAACAAAAGTTGGAAAAGCGTCTTAGCTTTCCAAATAGTTTGAAAAACACAAACAATCCGAAACAAAAGTTGGAAAAGCGTTCTAGTTCTTCAAGCATTTCGAGAAACTTACGTAAACCCAAACAAACCCAAACAAAAGTTGGAAAAGCGTTCTAGTTCTTGAAGCATCTCGAAAAACTTACGTAAACCCAAACAAACCCAAACAAAAGTTGGAAAAGCGTCCACGTTCTTCAAGCGCCTAAAAAAACTCCAATAACGAAGATAGATCGTTAATCTACAAAAATTAACCAAAAAAAAAAAACGAAATTGCACTTTCTATTAGGTTGCTACGTCATCCAGCTAGAAACCCAATAGAACCATCAGAAACTCCAGCGAGTTAATAAACTCTGGAGTCGTTTCTCTCCAACGTATTACGAAAGTACGAGCGATCGTTCGAAAACAATTAGTCGATCGGTAATACAGCGATAATTATATCAATAAATCCGTCATAAGGTATCCGAACGTCGCGATTGCGCAACACTCGGGAGGATATCGGTTCGGGTGGCCACGTAAGGCTGTGGTCGGTCGAGAACCGACTGCCAGCTTTGCGTCAAAGAGAATTGCCACCTCGTGACAAGGTTGGCTCGATAATGATTACGCCCCCACCCCAATCCACTCGTCCTTTGCTAACTACGATTATGTACAATGGGCTATTGCAGTATCCTCCTTCTCCCCAGTAATATGCAAATTGCCGTATACCAGTACTGGGAAATGTGATTATTTCAGATTATTATTAAAAAAGGCAATATCGATTTCATCATCGGAACGATCTTCGAAAGATACCAAATTGTTGTACCACTAAGCTCAATTTTATTAAAATACACTGTGGATGCTATTTTCTGGGTGTACCCTTTTTCTTTTAGGTTAAGTCTTAATCGTGATTCATCGAAAAAGTTCCTATTTTATTTATCGATTAAATTTGGGTTCTGCCATGTGATTTATGAGCTCGAAACAGTTTTGAAGTTTTTACGTCATTTTTATATAATTTATATGAAAATTGGATTGGATTCGTTTGGGTTTTTGTATTTTTTTTTTTTATCAAGTACTGGATTATAGAAATACTTTGTTTAGGTTAGGTTCAGCAGTAATTTTGGGTTTTCTTTAGGGTTGAAGTTTGGTTAGAGGATTTTTGTTGGGGAATTTTCAATTTTAGGATTTTTGTTTCTTTAATTTTTTATTCGAGTATTAAATTGAAGGATTTCTGATGTTTTATTTGTAATTCGAGGATTTTTGTTGCTTAATTTTTAATTCGAGGATTTTTTATGTTCAATTTTTAACTCGAGCATTAAATTGAAGAATTTGTGCTGTTTAATTTTTAATTCGAGGATTTTCGTTGTTTAATATTTTATTCAAGGATTTTTGATGTTTGATATTTTACTTAAGGATTTTTGCTGTTTATTTTTTAATTCGAGGATTTTTGTTTGGCCTATTTTTAATTGAAGAATTTTTGCTGTTTAATTTTTCATTTGAGGATTTTCGTTGTTTATTTTTTAATTCTAGGATTTTGGTTGCTTGTTGAAATATTTCACAATGAAGTTTTAGGTTAGCTCGAAACAATCGTGATATTTTTATGTACGTTTCGAGATTATTGGTATTTCATAGACAATAGAATATATATATATATATATATATATATATATATGCGTGTGTTTATTTACAATATATCGGAGGATGTACGTGTTGTTACAGTTAAAGTATCATCGCGTTGTATGTATTTGGTCTACAGGCACCCATCCTGTTCGTGTTTCCGCGAGCATTGCCCCGAAGCGTCCCTCGCACATAGCTTGTCGCAGCGGAGACATCGAGTCCAGGTTGAACCGTTGCAAACAGCTTTTGATGATCTCTCAGCTCGGCAAACAACCGAGAGAGAATTACTAACACTACACGAATACACGATACGTATACCGAGGTATACTCACAATTAGAAGTCAAACATTAGCCTCTGCGCAATGAGGGGATTCAACTTTCAATTACACTAGAATGGAATTATGCGAAAGATCAATTATTCCATCGAAGATTTACATTTTTTTGGCTTTGTATTTTCTACGAACAATAGGACTCGATATAGGACCAAAGGAGGCCAAAAGAAAGCACAAATTGGCAGGTAACCTTATTTGGAGGTTAAAGCACAATTCTGCTTCGAGTCCTGAAAAGAAAAGAATTTTTACGAATTTTTGACAACGATGAAATTACCTATTTATGAAAATATTGAATTTTTAATGCAGAAATAAAAAAAAACAAACATACTGATTTTTTAATAAGATTCATTGAGAAGATACTGAATTTTCATTGATGTTATTAATAACGATACTTAATTTTTAATAACGTTATTAAAAAAGATATTACATTCTTAATGACGAAACAAACAGAAAATAAGATACTGAATTTTTAACAATGAAATAAAAATATTTAAAAAATGCTAATTCTTCAATGAAAAAAAAAATAATTAAAACACGAAGCTACTGAATTTTTCAATATTTAATAAATATTAAATTTTGAAAATACCAAAATTATCAGAGCTAACGAACGAAAGAAAGAAAACGAAATAATTAAATTTCACGTATTCCTACTCTTTGTTGACAAACAAAAAAAAAATAGTAAAAAATGAAAATGTTTAAATAATTTCACTCCACTCAATTGCTGAAGATTTTCAAAATTTCCAGTTGAAATTTCGTCCCGATCTGTTCGGTAATATAAAAAATGTCGTCCTTAACTTTCATCGTAAAGTTTTTTCAAAATAAAAACCAAAAAAAAAAATTATTAAAAAGAAAAAGTGAATTTTCGAAATGAAGAGTCTCCGAGAAACGTTTCGATCGATTAATATTCTTGATCATTCGAGTCGCGGAAGGTTAAGCTCGACTCGTAAAGTTCTCGGAGCTTTTACGAATGATATATGGACCGGTTTTGTGTAGGTGGGCGAAAATATCCTTGTCAGACGTTCTGAGTGATATACAACATCGAGAGCGAGATCCCCCTAGATAGGTACAACTTTTATGGACCTGCGAGGTATCCTGTCTCCGTACACGTGAGTTGGGCGTGTGCCTAGGGATATATCCAAACAGTCATAGGGATATCTTTCAGTGGAAAGGCTTACATTTATCTGTGTGCGTGTGCTCGACTGATTCCCTCGTTTACTTTCCTGGAGCAGCCGAGAAATTGATCTGACGTGTGACTGGGTTTAAAGAAAAAAACAATAAAAACAACAAAAAAAAACACACATTTTTCAAAATTAAAAACAAACCAAACATGTAAATTAAATAAAAAATAGCTGAAGATAAAACGGTACGTAAATAAAAACAATTAAATCAATAAGCTATAATAAAATAAAAATATAAAATACAATAAAGAAAAAACATTTTGGAAAATAAAAAAAATTGACAAATAATAATAAAATATTATTTATTGATTTTTATACGTTAAAAAAATCAATAATAATGATAATAAAATCCATAAGTAATAATAGAATAAACCAATCAATAATAATAATAATAAAATTAATCAATCAATTAATAATTGTACTTGTAAATAATGTCAATACAATTGTAAATTAATTAAAAAATTGAAAAAATACCTGATGGGGCTGTAATTCAGCCTAGTAATTTTAGTAACAAGCGAGCTCGAGAATTACCAGCCAACGCAGACTCGAGCGTCATAGCTTTTGACGCAGGCTCCGTAAAGAAAAAAAAAAAAAAAAAAGAAATATCGAGTGTGTGCTCACCCATTATAAGAGCGAGGTGAAATATTAAACCTTTGAAGCTACGAGCGTGTGTTTCCTGGAACCAACTTCGTCCAATCGATTACGAGGCAATTAAAAACTGATTGGGTAATTTACGTTGGCCTCGCGTTAAATAAAAAAAAATACATAAATTAATAAATTAAATAAATAAGTAAATAAAAAAACACGAATCAAACGATTCAATTAAATTGAATAAATTCAATGATTTCATTGAATTGAATAAATAAGATAAATTTAATAAATTCAGTAAATAAATAAACGAATTAAATAAAAATGACTCGCTTGGTCATAATGCACTATCGAACTAATATTCCTTTCGAACTTATTTCCATAAATTTCACTCCTTTACTAACACTTATTTTCATCCTTTTTATTTCCGGTTTATTGAGTGGTCCGCTCGTTAATTATGCTCCCAGAGTGATTAATTATTCGTTCTCGACTACTCCGTTATTATAGTCGTTGGAATGAATAATTTTGGTGAAACGGTTTTTGAAACATTTATCGAGAAAACTTTAATCACTTCTCATACTCTTTTCATTAATTTTTGCTTCGTACGATTCGATGACGTTGAGTGCATCACTGTGATTAATCAAATTGATCAAAAAAATTATGTAATAAATTTATTAATTTTATTAAAATTAAATTAGACGATGATTAATATTTATTTTTATTTCAATGAATTCAGACCTTCGAAATTAATGATTAATCGGTGAAATATAGGACGAGATCGTTTCGGTCCTCAAAATTGCAGAGATACTACGAGTTCGGAATTGGCCCATATACAGCAGTGGAGGAAAAGTTGCATCGCCAGCAGAAAAGTTTTTCACTCAAACGCTTGGTACGCCCCCCTCGAATAACTTTCCCCTGGGATGTGTCTCGCGAGTGGCGATATCGAGTTCCGGCGATGTTAAAAAATATCAAATTAAATGCCTATCTTGCATCTGGTTTGGAAAGTGTTATCACGAATTTGTCATTCGATGGATATTGGAAAATTCACGAAATTATTGGAAATTTGAGCAAATAAAGTTTTTTATTTTGGGTTATTAATAAGAATAAGGAATTTTTGGTTTTGACTAATTATTGATAATAATAAGTTTTTGGTTTTGGTTAATTATTGTTACTTTGATTTATTGAATTTATAAAATTCATTAATGATATATTGAATTAATTTAATTGATTTAATTCTATTTATTCACTTAATTTAATTTATTTCTTGATTTTATTTATTTAATTCGTTTGTTTTTCACAACGAATTTTTGGTTTGGATGATTACCGATAATAAAAAGTTTTTCGTTTGGGTTAATTATTGATAATTTGATTTATTGAATTTATTCGATTAATTTAATTTATTTAATTCGTTATTTTTTTTTATAACAAATTTTTAATTTGGTTTAATTACTGATAACAACAAGTTTTTAGTTTTTGTTTATTATTGATAACAACAAATTTTTGCTTTTGGTTAATTATCGAGAATAACATTTTTATTTTGGCTTTTAATTGATCGCCCAATTAATTATTTTTCCTTTTTATCGGTGCCCTACGTATCCATACTTTTTCACGATCGATCTTTTTCCTTCCGGGGTCAATCACGAGCGTGAAATTTGTAATTCCTTTGAACCACGAAGTGGAAACCGGGCGTTGAGAGAAATCGGTCAGACGAGGGAAAGCCAAAGTCACCAACTAACGGGTAGCTGCAGTACATTATCATTTATATGAAATCCTTTGGGCTAGGAAGGATCGTATCGTATGCATAGTCATTATTATCCTTCAGAGAAGAGCGGGGAACACGAGTCAAGGGAACCATATCCGGCAGTGAGAGGGTGACACCCTTTTCAAAAAAAAAAAAAAAAAAAAAAAAAAAAAAAAAAAAAAAAAAAAAAAAAAAAAAAAAAAAAAAAAAAAAAAAAAAAAAAAAAAAAAAAAAAATAGAAATCCAATAAATTGTTGCTAAATTATAACATTTGTTTCAAATTCGAAAATTCTTTTTTTCTTTTTCAGTCGTGAATATTTTTTTTATTTTTTGACTCGTCTTTTCTTTTCTAATGTTATTTTTATCTACTTTAGAAAATTTGTTTTTTTTTACCTTGGGATTTTTTTTAGGTCGAAAATCTTTTTTTTTTTGGCTCGAGATTTTTCTTTTTCAAACTTGACGTTTTGTTTTTGATTTTGAAAATTTTAAGGATAATCATTGAATAATTATTAATAATCATTGAATCATTAGTAGTAATAATTAAATAATTAGTGGTTATAATTGAATCATTAATGATCCTAAAATCGTAAATGATAAACTAGGTTTTTATAATAAATGAAACAATTTTTTTTATGACCTACAAATTATTGTTAATGTTTCGCTGAGCCTGAATAGGATTAAACTATTCCTCGTAGAATGTCCTATAAATATTGCTGTATAGCTTGTGTACACGAGTGAAACGTGCTAGAATCCGGTCACAGAAGAGGACTCGATAACATATTCATAAGGATGACACACGAGAGTGCCGGTTTAGTTCGCAGCAATATTTATAGGTAACGTTACAGCCTCTGTCAAAAGTAAAGTATCAAGTACCCCATTTTCCCCATTTTTCTCCCAGTTCAAAAATGTTTTCACAGTTTTATAGATTTTTCAAAAATATATATTTGTTATTTCCAATTCTTTACTTATTTCGATTTTTACAGATTAAAAAAGAAACTATACATTTTTTATTTCGATTTTTTAATTCATTTCTCATTTTCTAGATTCGTAAAAAGATATATATTTTTTTTATTTATAAAAAGTTACAAAAACGAATTTTAAAAAATCCTCCTTAAAAACATTTTATTGTTTTGTCACGAAAACTAATTTATTATTGTTTTTTTTGTTCCTTCTCAAATAATTATTCGTTTTTATCGAACTTATTTTTGTTCAATTAGAAATAAAAATAAAATAAAAGGATTCTATTTTTATTTTTAATCGAGCTTTTTGTGTGTTTTTGAAAATGGAATTTCGTGGATTTGAAATTCGTTAAGGGGTTATGGATACATGATTTGTCGAGGGTGTAAGGGCGACAATCACGAGAGTCACTTTTCCGAGGGGGAAAACAGGTTGCATGGAAAGACTGACGTCTGAACACGCGTTATCGATACGTAAACAGGACGACGTTGATACAGTAGGGTATTACGACGGGTCAGGGTTTTACGCTCAATCCTCTCGGTCTAAATAGAGGTTACGTCCATTTACCCATTTCCTCCCTTCAGGTCAAACAAAAAACGGGCGAACCTTTTTTTTTTAATCCTAAATATTTTTGAGAGTTTATCCAATCGAAAATTGTCAGCTGATTACGAATATCATCGATTTTTCCTCGAAAGCACTTCACATAGCACGAAAAATCGTGTTTTTAGAGGTTTTTTGCGATTTTTTCATAGAAATTTTGAGTTTTTGGGGAAATTAATGGTAGATTCGTGTTCAGGGGATCAAATTACATCGTAAAGGACCTATAAAA
>JAPYZI010006148.1:0-30442 GCA_030523105.1 Ophioninae sp. A BG-2022a | reverse complement strand
TGATTAAAAAAGCAATTTGAAGAGAAAATCATAACGAAAAGATTGAGCGCAAAGTGGAGTGCCAAACCCTAAAGGAAAAAAAGTTATCGATGATTTAGTAAAAAAAGGTATTTTGCCCAAAAATCGAAAAAAATTTTTTATTTTTAATATTTTTTTTATAGGTCCATTTACATGTAATTTGATCCCCTGAACACGAATCAACCACTAATTTCCCCCAAAACCCAAAATTTCCATGAAAAAATCGTAAAAAACTTCTAAAAACACTATTTTTCTTGCTACGTGCAGTGCTTTCGACCAAAATTCTATGATATTCGTAATCAGCTGAAAACGTTCGTTTGGATAACCCTCTAAAACTATTAAAAAATGATTTTTTTTTTTTTTCATAACCATCGAAATTCATAACTTTTTGGAATTCCCTTTTAGGGGGTTCGAGGATCCTACTCTCGACGTTTATTTTTCCTCTTTCAGAGCATTCCACTCGTTTTTTCGACGAGCACCATAACTATACCCACGAAACGTTCGTATAAATATATTAATACGTATACAGGGTGTGTATGTGAGGGAAGTACGAAAACCTGCACTTACTACTCGGCTAGACGCAAAAAACGTTGAAACTTTCGTGAATAAAGAAAAAAGAGAGAGAGAGAGAGAGAGAGAGAGAGAGAGAGAGACGGTGATTTTTTCGATGCCAGTGATCATGGAGGTAGAATAATTCCAGTGCCCTAAGGCGAGTGCGGGAGCCCTTTTCCTTGTGCAGGTGAACGATAAAGAAATAAAAAGGAAAACGGAAAGAACCAAAAAAAAAAAAAAAAACGAAAAAGAAAATCTCCAGAAGCAACGAAGAAAGCGCGTGTTTTGCCACCCCGTGCAAAAACAAAAAAAAAAAAAAACCAAAAAAAAAAAAAAAAAAAAAAAAAAAAAAAAAAAAAAAAAAAAAAAAAAAAAAAAAAAAACGAAATTAGTCGTACCCTCAACCCTGTGGGGCGTTCCGTGTTAAACTATCGAAAGAATTTTTCAAAATACACTGAAATAAAATTTCTTGATTCAAATCTAAGAATAATAATAATTCAAATAATAATAATTATTATAAATATATAAAAAACAATAATAAGTATTATTATAATATAAAAAATAATAATTTCAATAATAATATTTATTATAATAATATAAATAATAATTCTTATTAAAAAGAAAATTCCTCTTATCCCAAGAACGAAAAAATCAACCCTTATTTTTTTCGTGTTTTTCGAACTCGATAGATTTAACCCTTTTTGAAATAAAAAATATTAATTTTTCATCGTGGTTTTCGTATTAATTAATGAAATAAAAAAAAAAAATATAGAAATTAAGTTTCGGTAGATAGTCATACGCGTGGAAGGTCCCGTGTACGAAATTTCATCGATATCGGTATTAAGGTCCGGGTGGGTTTGTTCCACGTGTCCTAAAAGGGTTATCGACGAGGAAGGGTTATTATCCCTTCTTTTCTTCTTTTTTTTTCTCTTTCATTTATTTTCTTTTGTTTCGTTCTTTTTTTTTTGTTAATCGATAGCGCATAAAATCGAGCCAAATACGAAACGCTACCGGTTACAGCGTTTGGGCCGAGTACCCGAATATCGGAAATTACCCCCTTTTTCGCGTGGGCTCCTGGAATCGCGAGAGAGAAAGGAGGGGGGGGGGGGGAAATACTCGATCGATGTAATAATCGGTCTCTCACTTGCGGCTAAGAATCCTCTCGATACAGATATATTTCACTTTCGAATGTCCTTTCCTCGTTCTTCGTGGATATCCCATGGTTTCTGCGCGTGTCCCAACATCGTTCCCAACAATAGCTCATCCTGGCACACGCACGAGTGAAAAAAAAAGAAAAAAAGGCATTGGGAGTACATCCGCGAGGAACGAGTCGAAAAAAAAAAAACAAAACAAAACAAGTGCAGTACACGAGTCATGTGCCTCGAGCGTAAAGATCCTATCGGACACTTTCCGGTTGGGTTGTGCTGGAGGACTATATATCCAGAAGGAATAGAAGTTAGGAAGAAGTTCGAGATATAAAAAAATGAAACAATGACGGAAGACGACGATCGGTCCAACACCGCTGCGCGACTGGAAATATTCGAGTAACTTGGTAATTATAGATTTTTTTGATGTTATATTGAAAACAAAAAGTGATGGGGTTGCATCGTTGTCATATTCGATTTCAGCGACCTCAAGAACCTATATAACGAATGGTCGGAACCCTAGGTTCGGTTGTCGTATCACTCGGATGTCATCAATTGAGGACCGTAGTCACCCTAGAAATTGACTTGCTTTCTAGCTAGTTTTACTTTTGTATGTATAGTTTAGGGACGAAACTTTGTTCCGCGATAAAGAAGACGCGAGCAAATGCTGTTTGCAGTAAACGGTTTCATTGATTTCGTATGAAACGGTAAGCTGGGGGATAGAATTGGCTGCGCACTAGAAATGACTGCGCAGTAGAGCTCGCTGCGCACTAGAATTCGCTGCGCAGTGTGCGGGTCGCAGGGTTATTCTCGTTAGTAAATTCTCCTCGTGCGCGAACGGTGCGGCTGACCGCAAAGACACGAACGCGATGATGGCTGGGTAGTGATAGGGGAGATACGGGGGCTGGACGTTGGTTCTGAAGCCCTTCGAATTTACAGTACCGGCTATAGGATGAATGGGAGAGTTCGTTCTGATGTTTCTAGTCGTCCAGAGAGGGAGAGAGAGACGTAGATATCGGGTGGGAGATTGAGAGGCCAAATTTCGCAGAGCTTCGAATTCGGAGAGCGGTATTTTCATGACGAATGGATGAGGCAACACGAGAGCAGACCGCAAGTGCGTGGAGGAAGCTTTGGCCACGGACGTTCACAGGCTAAAGGGGGCGGTGAAGCACGCAGGCCCGCACAGGCTCAGAATAATCTCAACTATTTTACTCCCTTCGTATCCAAACGTATCGCTGATTACATTACCCCCTTTCGATCGATAAGGCTCTCCTATGAAATTGATCAAGCCTCTCATTTGTGCAAACGCCCGCGCAGCTTTGCGGTATTTCAAAATTTATTTGTATCCATCGAATTATTCGCTTTTGCGTTATGACTAGAGTACTAGATGTGACTTAATCAGTGAGACGTTGAAGGACTTTTTTGGGTTCGATTGGGTTAGTTTGGGTTTGTTTGGGTTTGTTTTTCGATGAATTCGAGAAACACCGAAGACCCCAATGTGCAGCCTCAACGTCACTTCACCGTCCACACATAATCGAGGATATCGAATGATCCCATGATACGCGAAGCGCAATATCAGGCATATATGCGCGGAGTACCACCGCTGTGTTCCGAGCCGTATCGCAGGAGTACATTAGTATACGGAATTGGCGATTTTCCGGTACGTACTACGGACCACCAGACTGGTGTGTTTCGAGCGGTGATTGCCTCACGTACGTTTCTTGCGATACGTATATATGCAAACATTGAGAATACCGGTGAGCAAAAGGGCTCCAGGACTGACGAAGTTCGGGGGGAAAAATTTTTACGTTTACACCCTTATGTAAGTATGATTCGAATGGTACGTATGACCGGTAGACGTACGCATCTAGGCAACCAGCTAAATCGAGTTCTCGACGATTTCGCAGTCATGGAACCGAGGATGGATCGCTGGGGAATATTTAACCACTATACCGGGTTTCATCAACGAAACAACGTGGAATCTTCAAATTTCGCCCCTGCGCGGATTCGATTTACGATTGTTTGGGTTTGTTTGGGTTTACGTTGGTGCCTAACGAGACCGGATAAATGGGAGGACTTGTCTGGACTTTGGCTGGACTTGGAGGATTTGGCTGGACTTTGGCTGGACTTGGAGGACTTGGCTGGACTTTGGCTGGACTTGGAGGACTTGGCTGGACTTTGGCTGGACTTGGAGGAATTGGCTGGACTTTGACTGGACTCGAAGGATTTGGCTGGACTTGACTTTGGACTTGGGAGGACTTGGCTGGACTTTGGCTGGATCAAAAATGGCCCGTATCAGAAGTGCTTCAAGGATTGAAAGAAAGTTCCAGCGCACAATTGTATTCTATCTAAAGTGGATTACTACGAAAAGGAACGAAATAGACGATCGATGAACAAACGAATATGCGTCAACGAGAAATTACGATATTGTTTATTGAAAACGACCTTTAGTTTTGATCCATCAAAAAGATTGCGTCAAATTTCCAATCACCCCGTATAATAGCTAGTACAAACCCAACAGGCTTGATACTCAAAGAGACCAACGTCTCCAAAGTCACGTTTTCTCATTTCTATGTGTTGGAGCATACGTGTATGTGTACGTTTGGATAAGTCCCTGTTTCTGCATATATACATATATAAATAAATATGTAGATATGGAAGCAAGAGCGAACGGACCAAGACGCCGGGCCTCCGCGATCTCCTCTCGCAATTACATGCTGAATCTTTAATGGAACGCTTCGAAGCCTGGAATTAGTTGAATGCCACGGAGAACTATCGCTACACGTAATGCAACCGTGTATATGCGGCTCTTTGCTGAAGAGAGAGAGGGAGGGAGGGCGGGAGAGGGAAAGAAAGAAACAAAAAAATATAAAGAAGAAAGAGAGAGACTGATTGCAGATACTCTCGGATCTATCGCACCGTCTTTTGTCCCTATACATACTAATATGCATATTCCAATTGGATATGTATCGACTGGTCCGCGCTGAGAAATGAAAAGGAACGTTTTTATCTAATTTTCCAGCAGGTTTATCTCCGTCGATGTCTAAACCTTGAATACGAAGAGGCACGTTTGAATTTTTGATTCGTTAAGGCGTAGCAGAAGGACAACGACGCAGTTCTGCAATACCATCGGTCGGTATGGCAGAACTAGCGAACCATTGGTTTGACAGCTTTTAGTTAAGTATCGATTGAAAATTCGCGGTGTGTTTTTTCATGAATAGATATTTCGAAAAACATAGCAAACGTTACCAATCAACCAGTCCACTTTGAATCCTAGTTTGAACTCCAGTTTAAACCCCAGATGGGGTTTGTTTGGGTTTGATTTGTTGGGAATGACTCATGGAACGAGGTCCTTCGAGAAATCGCTCGAATTTCCGGTCACCCTGTATAGACACGAGCGTACGTAAACGGGCACATTTTTCATACGTATTTATAGCTTTCCAGGTGGGAAGGTGTGTTGCCTGTATTGGAACGAGTACGTAGGTATCCGCGAAACGATTTAAGTCCGCTTAAACGCGCATAAGAGTTTCGATATCATTAATAATAATTATACAATTATATATAGACGGATACGTACAACGGTTTTTTTTCGCCCCCTTTCGACCCCCGACCATCCCTCTGGCCGCATATCCCCTCCTCCTTCACCCTTGCGGTGCATCAGGGCCTATATAGTTTAGCGGCGTGTTATTATCCCTCTCTCGCGGTCCGCGAGACGGCCCAAACCCCTCGATCTTTCGCTCTATAGATATATGTTATTACTTATAATATTTCATCTTCGGAATTGGCGGTTTGCCGTTTTGTTTATGCCAGCGCGAGAAATGCGCGAAGCGCGAGAGAGATAAATAAGTTTGCGGTTAAGACGGGCTGATCTCCGAATCGAAAAATGTACGTTCTCTATTGCTGTCCCAACGTTTTCAAACACCGCTCCCTGATTTCGCCCGGATCAGCCAAGTTTCGAGCAACCGATAAATCCGATCGCCGGATTAGAGCCGGATTTCGGCCGGATGAGGGAAATTGATGCACGACGTAAATACAGTTGCCTGATTACCGCCGGATCTCAGCCGGATCAGGCAAATTAAGGCGCGCCGTACATCCAGTCGCTTAAGTAAGCAACTTTTCCTCAATTCTATCGAATCAACGTCAACTCAATGTTGCCGGCACATTGGACAAAAAAAAAAAACTTGACGAAACTCCTTGAAAGTGAGATGGCGCGGGGAAAAGAAGAGAGGAAGAGAGAGGCAAAGAGAGAATAAGCGATATATCGCTCGCGAAGTCCGACTGCGCTCGTTCATCGCGTCCGAGGCAAAATTTATAACCTCGCTGATTGATAGGCAAATACGTATATTCACGTATACGTTCCAAGAAGTACTATGCTTGATTGGATCTCGTTGTACGCATGGTACACGTGTCAAACGTCGACAAAGAGCGCCCTCTCTTCTCATGTACAAAATCCACCCACGTGACCCTCCGCCCACATAAATATAACAAAGTCCATTTAAATATATATATATATATTAAGAAAGAGAAATATTTATTTCGTCTGCCAACTCTGTTCCCTCTCGCTAAAGTATCGTGTCCAAGAAATTACGACGCGCAAAAATCACGAGATACATCAAACAAGCGATAGTGGTGAAACATCGAGACTTTTTTTAATGATAATCATCGCAACGTTGATAATAAAATGTTTATACGATCGTAATTTTGAAAAAAAGGCAAATTTTTCGTTTCAGAAATGGTTCCAGTATTATCTGGAATTAATCGGAATTTTCTATAATGATTTAGAATGATCTAGAATGTTCTAGGATTTTCCAAAACCTTACAAAATATTCTAGAGCATTTGAGTGTTTTTGTTTAAAATAGATTTAGAATATTCTAAAACGCTTTAGAATTATACACAGTATTTTCGAATTTCCAGAATTCTTCGGAATATTTTTGTTGCCATTCCGAAATTTTTTATCGAATTTCCGAATATTCTAGAATGTTTAAGAACTTTCAACGAATAATCCAGAATATTCTAGAACGTTACGGAATTCTCAATAATTATTACGAATTTTCCAGAACGTTTCGTGATTCTCTACGATATTTATAAACCAGAATTCCCGATAATCCGACAACCCAAAAATATTAGGATTCAAAAACAGCGCTGTTTAGAAACGCAAAGTTCGAAAAATTTTAAAATATTCGAGTGAAATTCCCCAATTGCGTTCGTACGTCGAACGAAGCAAGTTTGGCCTATTTTTTTTTTTTCATAGCTCGCAGGAAAATTAATAACGATCGAGAATATGGCAACAAAAATATTCCGAAGAATTCTGGAAATTCGAAAATACTGTGTATAATTCTAAAGCGTTTTAGAATATTCTAAATCTATTTTAAACAAAAACACCCACCCCCCCCCCCCCCCCCCCCCCCCCCCCCCCCCCCCCCCCCCCCCCCCCCCCCGCCGCGCTCGATCGAGCATTCTTCCACGTATCTCGAGGCGATTCGTATATCGAGTATAATAACGCATCCCTGAAAAATATATATATATCTATACGGGAGTAGGGATCCTCGCGAGGGGAATAATGAAAATCGGCGCGAATAATCCTCATCCGGTGAAAAGACTGGTAGCCGATCTCGCGGGTCAGCCACGGAGCACATCCCTCTCGAGTCACCAAAACCCAGAATTATACCGGAATAACCCCCGGCGCAAAGATTATCCCTGTTACTCGATTCCCGCCAAAAAAAATGGCACGTTTTTTTATCCACCTTCATACTTGTATACGTAATATTTCATTGAAGAATATTTTATTTAATTCAAATTGAATTTTGTTATTTTTATTTAATGAATTGTTCGACGGAATGTATAATAAATGATTATTGTTAACGTTAAAATTAAAATTATTATGAATATTAAAATTAATATTAATATTATTATTATTATTATTATTGTTGATGTTGTTGCTCTTGGAAAAAAAAACATTTTTGAAAATCTATTATTTTGCGATTTTTATTCGAATTATGAGTATTAAAAAATATGAATAATAAATCATCAAAAATAAAAGAAATCAAATTTCATAAGTCTCGTAAATAAAATAATTGAATTTTCATGTAATTAACAAATCTTTGTTTCATTGAACGCGTGGATTTTATCAATTTTATTGTTTTTATTTATTAAATAAAAGAAATATATATATATATGTATGTATATATATTTATTTATTTTTATTAAATTTATATTAAAGTCCTCTTACCGGAAGTCGATAGAGCTGAGCTCAGGTATATACGATATTAAAAGAAACCTGGGGGGGGGGGAGGGGGGAGCATTACATCCCCTGTGAGAAAAACCACCAACCCTCCCTAGATTACTGCTGATCTACTCCCTCGCAGTCGCGTTGTGAATCGGAGCCTAATTGATTTCCGTGCTGCTTGAAGCGACGAAAGAATCCGGTTTCAGGCGGTACCGGCACGCCATCTACCGACGATACTCACGGATACGAAAAAATGATATCCAGTTGTAACGAGCAAACATACCATTACGTAAGACCCATATGAATTCATTTTCCATCACATAAAAATACTACAAAAACACAATGTTTCATAAACAATAACAATAATTAATATTTTTTTTTTTATATATTATCTTTTATATTCTTTAATTTAATTTTTTGTTTCACGTCAAAATCGCAAAATAATAGAATTTCAAAAATGTTTTTTTTTCCAAGAGCAACAACAACGACAATAAAAATAATAATAATAATAATAATAATAATAATAATAATAATAATAATAAGTTTAAAATGTACGTTTTAATCCCAAGTTACATGAATTGGGTAACATCATTAAGTGAATAAAAAATTCATGATTAAATAAAATAAAATCGAAAATAAAAAGGAGATTGAAAAATATGATTTAGCAACATTAGTTCGGTAATATTTTGTTTGGCGACCCTTTGAGCAGTACTACGCCCGAATTAATTGAACGAAATAATTGAATCAATAATTAAACTCTGATGAGTAACAATATGTATAATTATAACCAAACAAACTGTAAAACAAGGATTCGATAGTATTCCATATAAATATATATATAGAGAATATCTCGCTCGTTTCGTAACAAACTGGCCGATAAAATGAGTATCGGAATTGCGTATCAAGATATACCGAACTCTCGAGGTTTAATCAACTCTTACGCGTATACCGGCAATTGCGTTTAATATATATTTCCACGAGGTTTGATTTAATCGAGATTTATAGACTTGATTAGTCGGCTAATAACATTGAATTAATTCGGGCGCGCATGCGCGTACGAACGTTTCGTTCGTTACAGGTGTAGGTTATACGCGTCGAGAATTTTATCCAGAAGAACATTAGAACAACGACGAACAGTTAAACTCACTTTGACATCACTTAAGTTTTTTTTTTTTTTTTTTTTTTTTGGCAAATTTACAAATTTAATTTACAAAAGAGAATAAAATAACATTCAAAACTTTTACGAAAATACAGATAAAATAGAATTTAAATATTAATATACACATACATCGTGAAACTGACAGGTGACGTTTGTTTTTGTTCCATTTTAAATCGAAAAATGTTCATTATTTATTACATTATTAATAAATTGTTGTATCGTATTGCTGATTTATTTATTTAAAAATATTGGTTATAATCATCAATTGCACAAGCCTTCAAGCAACACCGAAGAATTTTTTTTTCCCGAATACAACCGAAGAATGTTTGTTATTAATTAAATTATTAATAAATATTTGTATAGTATCACAAATTACTTAATTTATATACAAAATATCGATTACAATCGTAAATTTCACGAGCCATTGAACAATGTCAATAAATATTTCCCTTTAATTTCCAATTCCCAACCAAAACTGAGATCTTCACATATTTTCCCTCTTGATTTTAACAGCACCATAACCAGCCTAATTCCAGGTTGGATCGAAACCACCGAATATATCGAGGGTGGTATTTCACGCGCGTTATTAATTAGCATATTTCAAAGGAAAGCTAAAATCAGTGGTGGGTTGTTTTCGTCGTTCGTTATTGGGTCTGATAATCGTCATGAGGAATTTGGATGATTCCAAGACAGGACAGGGCGATGATAAAGCCCTCAAGAATGATACAGGGAGAAGGTTAAGCGAAGTAAAATCGAAGATTACGAACAAACCCCAAAAAAAAAAAAAAGAAAACAGCAACCAAAAAAACAAAACAAAAAAAAGAATTTAAAAAAAAAAGAAATTAAAAAACAACAACAACAACATCCAGTAAAGACGGTGGAGAGATTCACGGCAGACATGCGATCCCGATTTCATCGAACGTATCATCATCCTCGGATCGCTCAGCCACTATAAGAAACAATTTATTATCGAACGAACGAACGAACCGGCCGTTCGCTCTTTGGCCCGAGAAAACCGCGCGCGGTGGTGGGTAGTCAATCCGAGAAGAATAATCCGTCAGGGAAACACACGTACAAGTCCGTGCCATTTTATAAGAATGAAAGGACGGTTCGTACAGACGAGAGAAAAATACCGGTCGTTTTTATGGGGTTCCATGGGGAGTTAGGGGGAGAGGGAGGGGGGGC
Organism: Ophioninae sp. A BG-2022a; assembly: GCA_030523105.1. NCBI lineage: Eukaryota > Metazoa > Arthropoda > Insecta > Hymenoptera > Ichneumonidae > Ophioninae sp. A BG-2022a. The sequence continues at coordinate 20,156 of JAPYZI010006148.1, read as the reverse complement.
TACGAATGAATATAAGAAATGATAAGTACAGGAGGAGGCCGAAGGAGGTCTTCCGACTCGTGAAAGTGCTACCGTTTACCCATCGCTGCCATCTCCCTGTGTAACCCTTTCGATCCGCCATTTCGATCCCCATCGACGCGTAATCAGAAAGTTTTGTTTCAATGAGTAAATTGACTTTCCGTTGGTTTTTAATCTCGAAATGAATATTATTATTTGTGTATCGTTGTTTTATTTGTACGACTCGATCTTTCGAAGACGTCAATTAGCAGTCTATTCGAAGTCCCCAATAAACGAGTTGAGAATGACGACGAAAGAAAGAACTTTTGAAAGAGTACCTAGAGAGCTTGGCTTTTCTACGTTGGACAATGGAATCCCAGTTGATATTTGAATAACGGTTTCTCAACTCGGTAACTTACGTAACGTCGTTAGCTGAAACATCGAGGAGCCGGTATAACTTTCTATCACGTGCGAACTGAATGGCAAAATTGTTTACGCCGGGATAAAACGAACCCAAACAAACGTCAAAACGAGAGTCTCCGTCATAAGCCATATTTTTATTTACAACGGTTTTTTTTTTTATTCCATTCGTAAGAAAAACAAAGTTTTTAACCATCCTCGAACCCAAACGCAGAAAAGAACAAAACCTCCAGTTTATCAGCAGTGTCTACCGGAAAACTACGAAACGTAAAAAATCTCGAAGAGACGGGCGTAATCTAGGTAAAAACTAAGAATGATGGCAAAATGAAGAAAGGAAACATCGAACGGTCGTGATTCGAGTGAGACCGATCGAAAAATCGAGGTTAACCAACGGTGGGCCGGTATTGGTCAAGATCGACCAATGAGGTTGGGGGGGTATAGACTATGAGGTATCATGAGATACGAGCTTAGGAGGGATTCCGCGATTCCGCGAGTACCTGACTATAATGCGAGCACGGTGATTATCGCGCGTTCGAGAGGGCCCACCTTTTGCCTGAGCCTCTATGGGGTAGGGGGTAGGGGTTTTCCCAGGGAGTGACGAAGGGAACGAGAGGAGAGTCCGCCTAGGATAGGTCGGTAGGTTCTCTCGTGTATACATCGTTTAGCCGATTTGGAGGCGAGCCTGTATGAAATGTACTCTCCGACTAGAGGACCCTGAGGGTAAGGTAAGTGCTGGCAAAGTGGTGTACAAACCGCATTATAACTCAGTGCTGGTATATACGAAATACCAGCTTTACGATGACGCTTATACTTGTATATACACATATATATCGATATCCGTATGTATTTACGTGTAGAAGTGTGCGTTGGTACGGAGTACGCGGAGTGTATTACAGTGATGTGCCTATCGGGATTCGAGACGAGATGAAGGATCGCAGTTGCCGTCCAATCGGAGCCCACGGATCGGCAAAACACGCCAGATCCAACAACTTCGCGAATAAGCTACCGTACAAAGAGAGGCGAGTCACGATCGCCTCGTTAACGTGAGGTTATACACGTTTCTCTCCTTTCCCAACCGTTCACCGAAGCCCCTCCGCCGCCTGCCTCCTGCCTTCCCTGGTTCGCTGTCTATCCAATGGACCCGTGTACTCGCCGGCTACTGATCTCAACAGCTACCAACGGTTACCACTCTCCTTACATTATCCGGGCTACGCTTTGTACACTCTTTTATCCGGTCTACGGGTATCACTCCAGTCATTGAATCGACCGGACCTCTCCATTTTATGACGACTTCGGTATGGCGGCTCTATCAGCTATTCACGCCGGAGAAACGCCGACTGCTTTTACGCTGGTATACGAAGAAACGTGGTCAAGGTTTTTCGTCGATGGTGCCGAGAGGGGAAAGGTGTTTCGTTATGAATTTCGAAGGTTTAAAGGTTTTTGGAATAACGATATATTCATTGAAAAGGTTAATGTACCGTGCAAGTGAAAATTTCGTATTTTCTGGTCATGGAACCTTCCCGATCCAGCTTGGTCTAGTTTGCTGGATTATTAATCGAACGAAACGTCCCTGTTTCTTCGTGTCCTTCTTTTGGTCCGTACTGATCCAGTCCCGCTCCCGCTCTTCGATCGAATCGAGTTTCTTTCCCAATCAGTCACTTTGATCAATTCTTTATATCGTATTTCGTGGGGTGAAGAAAAAGATGGAATTAAACGCCAGGAGATGTTTGGTCCTAATGGACCAAAAGATCCAACGATCCAATCTCATCCAATCCAATCTCTACCCCACTGCGCGTGTACTCGATCTTCATTGTCGACCGGTATTATTCCCCTGTCCACTTTCTTTCGTCGTGTTTGATGGAATAAAAAAAAAGGTACATCGTGACGTCACGATGTTAACGCGACACCTAGGCACCTGCGTGATATACAGTCGTACCAAGATTGAAACGCACGAGTGTACGGGTACGATAATTCTCCAATATTAGATCGTCATAGAGAATAAATCGTGGAGGTACTGCGCGAACACCGAGAGCTGGCAAAAGCGAAAGTTTCAATTCGTTCGGTTCGAGCACAAGCGATACATCACCAACGGGGGAGAGAGGTGAAAAGTCCAACGAATAAATAGTGTAAACAGCTTTGAAACGTGGGCATATACGACCTGTCTACACGTACACGAGAAATACCCGGGGATTTTGAGGACACTCAATTTCAAGGGTTCTCACAGCACCTATGTTCCTAATTCGAGGACAGATGGCCACAGTTTTCTCTGGCTTTCGTTTGAAACTCATCAAACAAAACGAAGATTTATTTTTTTTATTCAGTCATGTGTCTATTATTAAACGAATTGAACACCAGTTACTAACAAAAGTCCAGTATTAGCCTCCCTCAAGAAAAAATATATTCCAAAACACCAGGATATTTACTATACTTCCAAGGCTTCTAGCTATCTATCCTCAGATTTCCCTAGTCGACATTCCGTCCAGCCTAGTGTCTTCGAAATCACGAATGGACGTTAAGACCTTTTAGTTGGAAGACCGTTTCACGTCCGGTTTCCAAAATCAACGATTCGAAGCGAATCAACAACCGGTCAACGGTGATAGCGAACATTCCAAAGATAAAACCCCTGTTGAACTCGGTTTCAATGAACTTCCGGTCCCCAAAGTCAACGATTCGATGCGAATTAACAACCGGTGAACGCTGATAGCCAACGTTGGGTTGATAAAACGATGTTCAACCGACGAAACTCTCCGGCCGCCCCCTCCCCTACCTCCCCATAGAAACACAAACGAACGGGGAGAACGAGATAGAACTGCGTATCGCGAAAGAGGACCAGAAATAGGATGGAGGGAACGGTACCACGTGGCGAGATAATTGGCACGTAATGGATTAGAGGACTCGTGTCCCGCGTATATATGAGTGTCATGGGGTGGCAAAAACGTACAACGCAGTCATACACGGGGATTCGCGCGTAGCTCGGGCGGACGGACGTCGACATATGGGGATGGTGATCGCGCCAAACCATACACCGAACCGGCCCTGCTACCAATTCGCGCGATCGGAAATGAAATTTTGATTGACAAGTGAGGCTCGTCACGCGCAACTGGGAAATCTAACCTGCAATTCGCAAATTCGGCACCACGTCGCTTTTCCATCCACCCTGCAATTACGAATGAGATACATTTTTTTCTTCTCGCATACAGGCACGTGACCGCGCCAGTGAACCCAAAAGTACGCACAGAAAACCCAAAATTTAAGGCTCGACAACTTTTTCCTTCCGGTTTACGAGGGATCCATTTATTCTGCTTTTAAACTTGTTTTACGAGCCTCTGAATATGTTTGGGCATTGTTTTGGGGTTTTTTGGGTTTGTTTGGGTTCGTGGTATTTAAGATGTTTTTAGATGGATCTCGATGTATCACCGAAATTAATGAATTTTCGAGGGACTCTAGCTTTTGTTTTTTTTTTTATTTTTATTTATTTTATTCGTATTTTATTTCATCACTTGTAAATTAAGAAAATTAATTTATAATAATTTTATCAAACGATATTGTGATTTTTAATGGAATATCATTCAGAATGTTTAAATACAGATATTTATAGCATTGATGATTGAAGATGCACAGCAATGCATGGAGATTTGTAAATCATATGCATATGGAATAAAGAGAGGGGGGGTGGAAGGAGAAGAACAGCGAAGGAGAGAAAGAGAAAGAGAGAGATCTCGGTCAGGAGCACGCTCATCGATCAAAGACAGGTGACTTTGCTTCACGGTTAAGCTCTCTCTCTCTTTCTCTTTCTGAGATCTTCGAGTTCTCGGATGCACGGCTCTCACGATTTCAACCTCTAACAAATGTGTATCGTTTGCCCGTGGTATTCGCGGAGGTAAGAACATAGGCGAGTGTTTATTCCTGACTCGGTGGATCGTGTGCGGAAATGATACCATTGGGTTGATCGGGAGGCAACGTCGATTTGTTTTTCTTCTCTTTTTCTTTTTCTCAAACAAAACAGTTGCAAACAACAAAAGCAAATAATAAAAATTGCCGTTCAAAAAATAGTAATCCAACAAGTTACAATAAAAAGAAATAGTAATCCATAAAATTACAATTAAAAAAAAAAATAGTAATCGAAAAAAAAACAGCGAACATTTTGTTGCGATTCCAACGATGCAAAATTCAACCCCATATACCATTTCCACTGTCACGAGGCAAACCATCGAAAGACTGAGAATGAGATAAAAAGATCACCCTCGTCCTTTTATCCCTTTGCTCTCCAAAATCTCTCGTAATTGAATCGAGGGACGCAAAGTGATCCTATTATCTAAGATTCCCTTCTCCCTTCTCCCTTTTCCCATAGACCTTCGACCAAAAAAAAAAAAATACACACACACAATCGCCACGTTGGCGAATCGCGAGCAAAAATCAAACAACAAAGCGTTACTGTAAAAAGTGGGCATTGAGAGAGAGAAAAAAAAAGTTTTTCAGTTGCATCGTAGCAGCCCTAGGGTCCATCGGCAACGGGGGGAAAAAAAAAAAAAAAACGTGAAAGGACCTCCGATATTTCGTGTATGAAAACGTTCTCAGAATGGTTCGTCAAAAGTTGACCGATACGAACGAAAAAAAAATTTCGAAAATAAAAAAAGAGAAAAAAAGGAAAAAACGCGCCGATATTCCATACGCGGACTATTGTTTTTCGCGTATTTCTGTACAAACAAAAAGTCCACGGCTGCGTACGAAAAATCGCGAACCGGTGAATCGATCTTTCTCCTCGCGATTTTCATTCTTTTTTTTTTGCTTTTTTGGCGCGATTCGATTTTTGTTTTTTTTTTTTTTTGTTTTTTTTTTTCGGTGTCCGCGAGGCGTTTGGCGTTTCGGCGGACGGGACTTCGAGCATTGTTTCGTCGAAACAAAAACGCGGCGGGTTGCCACGTGGTTCGAGCGCGTGACCGTACCCCACAAGGCAATCGTGCTCTCGAGAGCTCACTCTGGGTGGTTCAACCCCACGCCGAACTCCTCCGCGTTACATTTTTTTTCTTTTATTTTTATTATTATTATTCTTTAACTTTTAATTTTTTTTTTTTAATGATTGTTCTTCAACTTTTTAATTTTTCAAAAATAAACGACGATCGTAAATATTGATTGATTTAGAAAAAAGTGCATCTTAAAAATGCAACCAGAAGTTTTTTTTATATTTATTGCCGAAAGGCAATAAATATTTAAAAAACTCCTGGCAGTTTCGTACCAACTTCGAAAAAAAAAAACAGTGATTCGATCATCGGTATATATCAGAGTCGAGTTTTCGATCGCAATTACACCCTCGATGTTTTCGCCATCTGTCGTTTTTTGTTTTTCTTTTTTTTTTTTTTCTTTACTACGGACTTTTCAAAAGTGCCTCTTGAGGCTGAATAATGACAGGGAGAGTACAATGAAACTAAAAACTAGTTCCCAAACGGCACACTGAATTCGATTACGTTCTATCGATAGCATCGTAAATCGCCGGAAGGATCGAAACGATTGGAAGTGAATATAAAGCCACGTGGGGCAAGTGTGCGCAAACTAAAAACTGGATTTCCGTAACGGTGATACCTTCGATCGAGCTGAAATTTTGGATAGACCTTCGTTTCGATATTAAGGAAGAACCCCCAAAAGGATTTTTGGCGAATCGTAATAGTTTTCGAGATATTGAATTTTGAAGTTTTTTTTTGAGGTAAATTGTAAAAAACGGTTGGAAATTTTTAATCGATTCGCGACTGAAAAAAGGTCGAGGAATCTTGGTTTTAAACAAGGAGATTCCTCCAACCCTTTTTTTTTCACAGTCCCTTCCAACTTCCTACTTTGGTAGAGCAACGCGATTGGTCGATATTTTTATTTTCCCTCTTGGTTGTTTAAAAAAAAAAAAAGAAAATGTGGATACCCTTAAAAACTCGTTTTTGAAGAATTCAAGCCTGATTAAACTCGGTCGATGACAAGAATTAGGTTAGCACAGTTATTTCGCGGTGGCGCGTTCGTAAACGCGGAAGGACCCCTTTTCGACAAGATCCAAAAAAAAAAAAAAAAAAAAAAAAAAAAAAAAAAAAAAGAAAAAACGTGCCGTGCAAAAAACCCCTCCGACCCGTACGAAATCCTTTTCTCTTGTTAAATATCGTTCGAGTCAAAGGGACGCGAACCCTCTTTCGACGAAATTTAATCGGTCGAGAAAATAAAAACAGCAATCCACCCCTCGAGGGTTAACTTTTTTCGCGAACGAAAAGAAACTTTGAAAATTCATAATTTAAGGTTTTGCTGGATTTACGATGAAGAAAAATGGCGGAAGTTCGTAAAAATTCGAATAGTCGGCCATTATTAAATGGTAAATGAATAATAATAATAAATAATTGTGAAATTGTTAATCGTCTACCTACATTTATTTTTAATATACTTAATTATGTATTAAAATGAATTATTAGTATTTAATTTAATATATAATTATTAAATATCAATTTATATACTATGTAATAAATATATATATATATATATATATTTTAAATATTAATTATACACTACATAATAGTAAATAAACGACAAAAATGTGAATAATATTAAATTAATTTCATAAATCGAAAAACGTAAAATAAAATAAAAATAAAACGAAGTACCCAGGAAAGGTTAATGTCCAAGAGATTTAATGAACAAGAAGAATTATGGAAGAGCTTGCGTTTTTTTTTTTTTAGAGGTTAGAATTTTTCCCCTCACTGTGAAATAAGGTACAAGGGGGAGCACGAAAAAAAATCCTAATGTTCGATGGGTTTTAATGGTTTCGCGGGTCGCTGGCTCAAAAGCGTCGGGCTTTCAAAAAAAAAGTAGGGCAAAACGGTGGAAGCTTGTCAAACGTTTTTTTTTTTCTTTCACTGACACCACCGCGAGGTAAACTTAATCGGCTGTGAATCACCCTAGGGACAGGTATAAAGCAATGCTCTTTTTCTTTCGACGCTCGCAATCGATTCTCGCGCACTTTCGGTCCGAATGATAACACAATTATAATCGCTGATTATATACCCGTCGTTCGTGAATTAAGTAACGAAAAAAATGACCAGAAATCGGATGAAAATAAATAATTAATGACTATTGTTTATAATAATAAAATTAATTAATAGATAATAATAATTATTATACAATAAATAGTAAATCATTATTAAAGGATAATAAATATTGTCCATTAATTAATTATTAAATAAAAAACCAAATCTTATGAATTTTACAATTCATTATATAATAAAGTTAATTAATACATAATAACAATAATTATACAATAAATAGTAAATCATTATTAAAGGATAATAAATATTGTCCATTAATTAATTATTAAATATCAAATAAAAAAGCAAATCTTATGAATTTCACAATTCATAAGATTTGGTTAATTCTTAACTTCTATTTATTTATATCGAATAATAAATAAATAAATATAATAAATAATATATTGAATAAATTAAAATAAAATCGATAATAAAACGTAAATAAAAAAATAAAAATAATCACCCCCGTTTGTGCAAACGTTCACGTATCGCAACACAGCCCGAGATCGAAACGTTAAGGGTGTAAGATCAATTCAGCCGCTCGTCTATTCACCGGCTCGGAAGTGATTCGAAAGTTTGCGGTGATTTTTACCCGCCCTCTGGATACAGACGATCTGCGGTGATTTTTACCCGCCTTGGATGAGAACTACACTACTCGATGGATAATTTCATTAGAGCAGCCGCACTTCTTACATTCTCCATTGACTCGGAAAAAGCGATTTTCAGGGCATCCAATGACATCATTAATCTCTTAACAGTCTCCCACCAGAATACTTAATTTTCTTCGCGCTTGCTCTCCTTTTTTTACATTGCAAACAAAGTCAAAAAAAAAACGCGTACGAATTTTCAAAAATCTCTTCGTAAAGTAATAAAAAAAATATGACAAATCAAATAAAAAAATGAAGAAAACGATTACAAATTCTCAAAAATTATTTACCAAAATTCTAATAAGAGTGACAAAATAAAAAAAAAAAGATCAGCAAGTACGAAGTTCGTTTGGGTTCGTTTGGATTTTTCGTAGGAAAATTAATTTTGCAAGTTAATTTTAAAAAATGGCAAAAATAATGACAAACAAAAATCCAAAGAAGTGCTCTCGCTTCGTTCCAACCAAACCGTTCGTGTATCGAGGTGATTATTTTGTGTAAAGTGGTCAAAAAAAATAAAAGAAAAAAAAAGAGCGGAAGAGTCGTCATTACTGGAGCCAATGAACGGTTTCTGGTCTCCCTCGAGCCAATGATGCTCCAACAGAGTCAGAACAGGGAGATCCGGCTCGGTGACACGAGCCGGGATAAATCGAGGGATGAAAATCGGGTGGCGAACGATGGGGGTTGGATGATGGTGTTGGGAGGTTGTACGAGAGAACGAGGGAGAGAACTCGTCGGTGCACTATACGGGCATTAAATATACACACTGATTTGTCGCCCGTGCATTGTCACCTCTAATATAGCTTTTGTTTTGTCGCCAGTGGCAGTATACGCAGCGGGCCAATACACGATCACCCTCCCGATCGCCCCTCTTGCGGATGCCGTTTTGTGCGTTCGAGTGATCGGTGAAGGGGGGAGGAGCAGGTCTATCGGAGATCATTAAAAAAACAAGAACAGGCCGGATTACGTATTGGGGGCCCCCGTGGCTCTTCAACTAACTTTTGAGGCGTTGTTCTACTTCGGAACTTCGAAATAAATCGACTTTCTTTTTCCCTTACATTTTTTTTCAAAAACATATTTATTCAGTGTGTATTAATTCACCGATTTTTCCGATTGCGACGAACTTTGAACGCTTTTATCCATTAAATAATCGTTTCGGAACGTTGGGATACTCAAATTTACGAAACTACCCAACCGAAATTTGTTAAATATTAATCACGTGTTCCGTAAACCCGTAGTAACCGACTGAACTGGAATTATCGAAAAATGTTGATTTTTACTATTTTTTTTTTTTCTTTGCCAAAGAGCAAGAAAGAAACTCGCTGTTTTCTTTTACTTCCTTTTGTTTCCGCCGCCATTTTCTTATTTTTGCACGCGCGTTGAAAATTCTAATTCGGTCATATTTCGGATAAAATTTTTGCCCAATCGTCGATCGGGTAATTCTTAAACGAACGACCCAGGAATACGTTAAAGTTGGAGTCTTTATTTTACTCTCCTTCCTATTCTTCTTTTCGTTTCGTTCCTCACTCGATCGTACGTGTTTCGACGAGCGTGCCATATTTTCCCTTTTTCTTTTTTTTCTCTTTTGTTTATTTTTTGTTTTCGTATTATTAATTTACTAGCTGAGCGTGCCTGGAACGATCTCGAGTCTCGAAGCGAACGCGGGTATTATTTATAATTCTTTGGATTTTAATTTCTCATTGTTTCTCGAGAGCGGGAGGGGGGGGGGGGGAAGGTACCTTATCGCTTTCGCGTTTATTCCCGAGCCCGTACGCTCGCTCGGCGTATAATTAATACGCGTTTTAAAAATCGTACGCTCAGACAAGTCCGTCACGAACGATCACTTATTTTATAAACGTTCGATTTCTCGCTAACGTTTTTTTTTTCTCTCTCTCTCGTTTCTTCCTTTTTCAAAATAATCATTCCGTTTGTTTGAACTCTCAAGAATTTCTGCCATTGTCCAGCGCGATATCGGAACGAAAAAAAAAAAAAAAAAAAAAAAAAAACACGCGCGCTTTGACGATCTTCCGGAAGTTTCGTGCGCATTGGAAAAAAAAAAGCACACTGATGAACGAATCGATGCATTTATTATTGCGTTATAATCGAAAAAAAATATATCTCCTGTCACGTAATTTTCGTTTCTCGTGGATAACGGAAAACTAAATACCGAAGAAGAGAAAATTAAAAGAGAAACACAAGCTTTTTAAAACATAATAATTAATAATAAAATACGAATACAAAAAAAGTAAATTATTATGAAATAAATAATAATAATAATAATTATTATTATTATTATTATATTAGTCCATCCTATTATAAGTAACACAATAATAATAAAATTATAACTATGACTATATATAATAAAAAATGAATATTAAAAATATTTACAATAACAATATTGACACCTGTATAAAGCGCGGAACGTCATACGACCCAATCTTAAATTCAATTACCAATGTCATTAGAATCATTGAAACAAAAATAGAAAGAGAAACAATTGGATCTGAGCGGGGGGTAATAAAAAGGAGAGTTCACGTTTACTCCGCGCGAGAACTGTTCGGGTTCTCGAGTAGGTTGCTCCCGCGTCTGAATTCTCGCTCGTGATCGCGTATCGCATCGGACGATTGCTATGTGTTCCGCAATTGCATTGTACGTAGACATCCCCGCCCCCCCGCAGCCCCAATCCCACCGCCCCTCTTCTCAGACCTGCACCGCCAAACCGGCAAGGTTTGGCTGCTGCTGCTGGTGCCGCCGCCACTTCGCGTCAACCGTTCCACCACTCTCCGGAATGATGGTGGAGTGAGACAAAGAGAGTCGGTTGATAAGGACGGAGGGGGAGGGGAGGGTGACGGTGGTGGTACGCACGTCATATATCGTACCTTGGCTTGTGTACATTATTCATCGGGATCGGTGAAAAGGGCGCCGTTCCACCGTGTATTACGTATGGTTTTTTATTCCCTCCAAATGTTTAATGTGTTTGCCCTCCTTCCCGCCCCCCCCCCCCCCCCCCCGCCCCTCCTCTTCCTCCTGCGCCATCCCTTTCCTCTCTTCCCCGGCCACGCTATCGCCGCACCGGCCGCATGGCGGAGCAAGTCGCGGACGCTTGGCTGAGGCCTCCCGCTTACCCCGATAAATATACGGACGTATGTGCGCGAATTTACGATCGTCCTCGTGTACGTCGTGTTTACGTGTGCATAAGTATGTATACAGACGCGTGTGTGTCGTTCGTATATTTATATGTATGCACGTAGCCGCGGGTTTTATGTATGCACGTAAACGGGAATCGGTATGGGTTAAAGATACATATGTGCCCCTGTCGTTGGTAGGTAGTAGACGGTGGCGTGTATATAAGAATCGTAACGTGTTTTGTTTTCGTATGTAAGCGGCGAGTCCGCTTGTTTGGGTTTGTTTGGGTTTTCATCGTAGGTATGTACCGGTCCTCGATGTTTAACCAGGTTTCATGTATTAGGGTATATATTTATGTACAAGGCCCAATTCAGGGGGACAGAAGGGGACGAAGATCCTATTTCCACTGGGAAATAGAATTTTCGCTACAACGGCGAGTCAAGAACGATGAAAACTTAAGGACGGAATTGAAAAATTCAAGCCTTCAATTTTACATCCGGTTTGTCAGCGATCTTTCACAACGATCCGAGTAGTTGTTCGAGCAACAGCTTGGATCGTTGAATTTCACTGAAAACCGTTAATCTTAAGAATAATCCGGTATGGTTTAGTGGCTAGGATATCTGGCTTTCCGTCAATATTAAGAATTATCCGGCGCATGGTTCAGTGGCTAGAATATCTGGCTTTCCGTCAATCTAAAAAGAAAATAGTCAAGAATTAAACGATAATAGGACAGAAACAACGACGAGACAAAATCTCGAGTGAAATGTATTACAGCTGAGTGCAGAAAGTGAGTACCCTCCGTGATCTGGATTTCAACGAAATTATTAACGAGTCGTCCTGGGGAAAAAAAAAAACAACAACTTCCATTCGCCCTAACGATAGAATTCACTTTTTCTTCGAGTCCCAATCTCTGTGGGCTGTAAACGCAGCACTGGATATTACATATGTACGATTCGAGAAGTACCTACCGTGTACAAACGTATATACACGGGGGAGGGGTGGGGGATGTAAATACAGATGCGAAATTGGCAAATCCGACTAATTTTTGTCACGGGTATTTATGCGTTAAAAGTTTCGGTCGTACCGAAGCGGAGGGAAAAAAAAAAAAAGAATTACCGTGCGGTTCGCTCGGGGAAAGCTCCTTCGTTGTTTGCATTATTAATATCCTGAGAGACGCGATGTACGTACCGTCCGAGTCCAGCCTCTACTCCATTAAAAGTAACAAACACTAAAAAATAATACAAATTAAAAAAAAAAAAATCGAAAAAAAAATACGTACGCAACGCGAAGCAGCAAAACTTTTGAAATTTACTGCCCGGGCATATTGACTGGGAGAGAGCGCGAAATTAAGGCTAGTAAAACACTCGAGTGACGCGAGACTGTGGACCAACGAATTTTTATTTCCTCCCTCCCCAACAGCTTTTCTCCGCACCGCCTGACGTTCCGGCTCTAAACGAAACAAATATTCGACGGGAAATTCATATTTACGAGAGTTGGGAGAATAAAATGTTCGGAGTTGCAGCAGAGGACGCAGTCCGCCCGCGATTCACCGAAGCTAATTTCCACGTCGTCCGAAAAAACGGATACGATAGGGCGCCCGGTATAGAAGGACTGAAATTGATGGACGCGAAAACTTTGGACGAAAGTTTTTTTTTTTTTTTTTTTCGCGCCGTGATTGAATTTTACGGGAGCGCGGATATATTTGTATCGGCGCGGGTAAAATCCGGGTCGGAAAATCAGGGAGAAACGCGTAAACGCGAAACGCGGGTAAAACAGTATTGGCGATGGAAAAATACGTCTGACCGCGCCATCTCTCGGCCGGCGGCGAAACGTAGCGCGCCGAAATTTTTTTTCGGTCTTCACGCTGCCACCCACGGCGAGAAAGGTGGGGGTTTGCGAAAACGAGCGCAGCGCTCGCGGCGAGGCAATTTTGCATCGAGAAAGTGATTTTGACTCGATCGATATATTAAAAAAGTGGCAAAATTCTTGAACGTCTTAATACGTATTGATTAATCATTGATTATTAATACATTTAGTAAAAATTCGAATTTTTCAAGAAAAAGCCGATATTTATATAATATTTTCTGGGAGACGCTTAGATCTTGAATTTTATCTCCTTAATCGAGATATTATCGTAAAACTTATACTCTCTGAGTACATACGTAAGAGTTTCTAACCTCATCGGTATTTAGGCTCTGCTTTGATAAATCGATTCGTTCGACTCAACGAACCGAACGTACAATGAGTATTAATAATTCATAAACGCTCGCGATTTATGAATACACGCGCCGCAATAGTTCCCGAGAAAAACAAAACAAGGAAAAAAGGAAAGTGGAGAAAAAAGAGGAAAATTACCGGGTACAATTCACTGGAAACTTACCAGCGAAAGAATGACGAGAACCGAACAAAGAAACAGCCGAAAACCGTGCAGGATTACCTGCAACATAAAATAAAAACGAACAAAAAATTACATTCCGATAAAAAAAAAAATTATTTTTCAGAAATTTATACGATTTTATTTGATATATCGTTTGTTTCTTCTAATTTTTTTATTTATTTTTATATTTACTTCCGGACACTTACCATTTGAACGGAAATACGAATTAAAAAATTTGATTTTCCATTATTTATCGTAATATTATGTTTTAATATTTTTCTATATATTATATTTATATTAATAATTCATTTTAATTTTACTTTAATATTTTTAAAACTTTATTTTCCATTAAAAAAAAATCTCTACGAAATCGTATAAATTATTTCGAACGGGAGGAGAGTCGCGGTTACTCTCGCGTCGCTATTTATAGAGCGGACGATTTTCGTTGGACGGATACGTGTGCCGGTTGGCCGGACACGCTCCGGCAAAACGCACACGACACACGAGCGAGCGAGCGAGCAACCACTTGTGGATTATCGTGTGCACGGAACCACGCGTTTCCCCCTCCCCCCCGCTCCTGCACCGCTTGCAACGCGTACAAAACACGTATTACGCTCGTATTGACTTTTTCAAGGTCAAAAGCCCTTGCGAGCCCCGAAAGTTGCGTATCCGATATTTTCGTTCATATTTTGACAATTCGTAGAAACAGTTCGATCCCACTCTTCAATATCGTCCCTCTCTATTCCGCGACAAAAAAGAACGTTGAAACGTCGATTCAACCAAGTTTCGTTCCTTCATAACCTCAATTCTAGAATTCGCGATTATTCGATCAGAACCGAAACTCGCGTCTATGGAGACGCGCGCGATTCTCGACCGGCCTTTGTCGAGACGATAAGCGTCACGACGTCGTCACGCTTTTTTCCGTTCCTACACCCCCCCCCCAGCCCGGCGCGAGGATGCGACCGTTCGCGAATTCTCGTGAAAAAAAAAACTTTCGCTTCCCTGCGAAACGTTAATACGTTGAAACGTTTTTTTTTTGTACGTTCTCCCCTGTTTCGTTGAAATCGAGCGACGAGAACGCCACGTCAAATTTGATCGCGCGCGTAATCGTTAAATCGTGTGACGCGAATGCGCGAGAAAAACCGCGGAAAAGCCGGAGGGATTCTTACCGAATGGGAAAGTTGGCCAGGGTTATTGTGTGTTTGTCGAGGGAATCCAGAGGACACTATAACAAACGGTTTTTATTGCCTTATTCTTTGCTTCTCGATGTATTGTAACATTCTCGTACGATCGACACGTGGAGTTAGTAGTATTGAAAAAAATTCGCGACGGGTATTTAGAAGAATATTATTCTCGGGATCGTCTTTCGCACGACATGTTTGTGCTGGCAGACAACTGCATGTATAACGTCGCGGTTACGATGACGCGAACCGCGTTATCGCGAGGGGCGATGCTTTCGGCGGCGTCACCAACGCCGCGAACGAGGGAATCGTCAACCTCGTGATTTACCGACTGTCGGTAATCAACTTGACTCTTCCCGCTGTGAAATCAAATTCGGCGAACTGTATGCCACTATTTGTCGCGGTTGATTCGTGTTTTACACGAAAACCGGACGAAAGCCTTTTTTTTACTTTCAAAACTGCCTAATTCAAGAGGTTATCGGTTTTGCCGTACGCGGTAAATGTTTTAAGTTTGTTCTTTTCAATAACCGAACGATGCTTTGCGTACCTTTGGGACCGTTGACGAAGAAAGATTTGCTTCGAATGGCGATCGTTCCGAAGATCGAAAGGAATAAACCACAATCACCGATGAACTCATTATTTCTACTCTTGATACAGTTATATCTTTTTTTGCGTTAAAAAAAAAGTGTTCCCGCCGCACGAAACGTTCTCCCTCGTCGCGCGTCCACCATACTGCATCGTTCGAGCCGGCGCGGCGGGGGGAAGCCAAGGGTTCCGCGCATGACCGCGAGCGTCGCTTTCGAGTGCGCTGCAAGATGGCGGACGGTATGCAAGCGCGTTGTCGCGCTCCGCTCTACGAATGATTATTTCAGGACTATCGGCTGAGTGGGAAGATTGCCAAACATGAAAAAATAACACGAACAGTGTCAAAATTCAAAGTCGTTTGCATATTCGTGGATCCATTATTCGCGCGATACGAGAAAATACGAGCTGATTGAATGCAGAATGTTCGGTCGTGTCGCCACAAGTAAGTAGATCGTTTACCTTCATTTATCGTACTCGAATTATCATTAGACTGAAACATTCCGAGATAAATATCATTCACCAGTTTCACCTGTACTGATCTTCCACACTCGCTCTTTTCCTAATTTTCGGTCATACATCGAGACCCAATTACGTAACGATATTATTTTAGACCAACGATAACGCCCGATTTTACCCTCGCATCCAACCGCCAGCATTTTTCCCACACTCGACGACCCGATTTTTCTCTCCTCCACCATCAAAACCCCATCAACCTCTGTTAACCCAAACAAACCCAAACGAAGTCAAACAAAATTTGAAATTACGAAAAAACGTATCTCGTTTCGTTACAAATGCACACGATACAGTTTATTCGAACCATCAGCGTCGGCTTCTCCAGCTAAACATGACAAATCCTCCTTTGCGCGCAATGCCGATTGGCCGTTCTGAAAACATAGCGAACCCAAACAAACCCTTCTGAAAGCCCTATATTGGCCAAAACCCAACAAAACCGAAAAATACTTTCCGAACGTTCCGTCAGCTCCGAGATTCCAGTTCCGATAAAAAATCCCCAACGCTCGAAGCTTAACGTCAAATCGCTGGAACTCTGGCCACTCAACAAAGAAAAAGAATTACGAAAGAAAGAGCTCAATATCTTCAGTATTTACCACCACGATTTAAAGCCTCGGCAACCTAACTGATTCCAGAAAATAAAATCTTCCACAATTTCAGGGAAGCCGAGTAGCTCCTAGAAAGGACGGACGTTCCAGTTCTTTGATCCAAGGAAGTGTTCGGTTCGGCTCCAACCGCGAGCTATGACAGCAGCGGTCATCATGGAGAACGCCAATTGGGATCCCGGTAAAGTGGAATGTTTCTTATCTCTCTCAAGATCTGAAAAGTTTCATTATTAGCTCGAACGCTGTAGTACGGCAACGAACGTTTCTTTCGTCGCTTTTCCAAATCTCTTTTTATTATAGTTTTCAATATTATCAACATTATCGTCATTTATTATTAATTATTATTATTCAATACTTATGAATTTAATTATCGATTTTTTGCTATAATTAAATAATATTGATATAATCATTACATCGTACGACTAATAAATTAAAATAATTGAATTCCCATCGAATTATATTTCAATTGAATAATATTAATAATGATATTAAAGAAAACATAAATATAATTATATATAAATAAATATTATAACAATATTGATTGTTAATTAAAATATTGTAATCGGCCTGGTTTAATTCGATCAATTTTTCAAAACGCTTGAATATCATGAATTTGAACGAAGGACTGTAGAAAATGAATTTATCGTCGAGGACTCGATTAATAGAGCCAAGACCCTTGAACTTATACGTATAAATGAACAATCGGACAACGGGAGTGTTTCAAGTGAAACTCGGCCAACGCGAACCTCGGCTGTCTCGCGGAAATTAATTTATCGATTTTGCCTGTGCACTCGTCAAACCGAGGGTCAACTTTTTATGGCTTCCCTCCCCCCGTTTACTGCTTTTTTGAGCCGGCTGATTCTCGTCGTGCAACGATTCGGGGACTCGTATTTACCGGAAATTAATTAAGGGGGAACGGTACCCCATCGCTGTCGGTACGGTAGAAGAGGATACTAGTTATTGACCTTCAAACGGGAAGCGTGAATTCTATTCAAAAGTCAATTTCAATTCGATCGAATTTAAATGAATAAAATTTTATTGAATTGAATTTAAAACTTTGGAGAATTCAAATTGAATTGATTGAAAAATCATGATGAATTGAAATTGGAAATGAATTTAAAAATTTGGCGAATTAAGATCGAATGGAAAATCGATTGAATTGAACTTGAATTGATTAATAAAATTTGACGAATTCAATTCCAACTGAATAAAAAACTGTTTTAATTAAAATTACATTGAACCAACAAATTGTTTGAATTAAAATCGACGTGAACAAAAAATCGATCGAATTCAAATTTAATTGAATAATTCAATTTTGAGAGGAATTGTTTTTTTTTTTTAATGTATATATTGTATAAAATTGTTTGTAAAACGAGATATTCTTGTACAGCTCTTACGAAGCTCCTGAACTCGTTGGAAGAGAACAAGAGCGAAATTCCAAGCTGCACCGACGAGGAATTCGGGTTTCTGAGCGATCTCCTCAGGTCGAAAGAGCTGAACGCGCTTGTCACGGTGCACAACAAAATATTGAGCAACGTTAAGGACGACAAGTTCTTCCCGATTTTGTCAAACGCGATGGATATCGACGTCGAGGTATTGGACATGCTCTCGACCAAGACTCACGTCTCCGAAGAGTACAGGGAACTGTTTTATCTGCTGCAGAGGCCGCATATACAGGTGACGCGAAAAAAAGCATTTTTTCTAGTTTATCGATTTTTTAAAATGGTATTTTATCGATAGATTTTTGTATCGATCTTTTTATCGATAGATTTTTGTATCGATCTTATTATCGATAGATTTTTGTATCGATCTTATTATCGACAGATTTTTGTATCGATCTTTTTTATCGATAATTTTGTATCGATATTTTTTATCGATACGTATTTAATCGATCTTCGTTCGATCTTTTGAATCGATAATTTTTAATCGATATTTTTTATCGATCTTTTCTATCAATTGTGTAATAAAATTCATTTTTTTTCTTATCGATCATTCGATAAAATTCTTTTTTCGCACAGTTATATAACTATCGTGCAAAACGATTTAAAAAAACGCAAAAATTCCAATTGGATTGGCTCCCAATGACGGAAGCTTCGATAATAGAATTATCAACGAGGGACATTATTAACTTTTGAATTGGCAGGGTCTCTTGTGCACCCACGACGCGGTAGCGCAAAAGGACTATTATCCGAGGCTCTCGGAAATTCCACTCGAGGTCGACGAGGACGAGCAAACGGTGAAGATCGTTCAGCTCGTTAAATCGGACGAGCCATTGGTACGTATGTTAAATCGGACGAACCGCGTTACGAGATGAAAACACCTGGGAACCCAAACAAACCCCAACACACCCGTCGGTCCTCTTTATCAACCCCAACCATTCAGAATTCAATCGACGAGCGCGTATACAGATCGAACGGGACAAAAACAAAAGTTCGATTCGATGATTTTGCAAAACCGGTTCTGCCTTACCGACCGTCGATAATGCCGAGTCGAAATTTCGGCTATCGTCGCCATTTTGAATGGCCGCCATTTTGTAACGGTCGGGACTGTGTACGCGCATGGTTTTTTTAGCTCTCTCTCGCGCAGTTTCTGTTAGGCCGGTATTGAGTGATAGAAAACAATGTAAATACGATAATAGACGTTCGAAAAAAAAAAAAAAAGAAAAAATAGCGACGATAAGAAACAACCTCTAGAATTCCGGGATTACAATGTTTCCGGAATTACGATGTTCTTTCTTCGTTCTTTGGTTTTTGTATTTCTTTAAATGTTTTTTTTTTCTTTTTTCGTTTTTTTTTTTTCGTTTTTTTTTTTTTTTTTTTGGGTTTTTCGTTTTTACATCGCGTGCATGAGGTTTGAAATTTGTCGTTCTTTGAACGGCCTCGAAGAGGCTATATACGTCGATGTTTATTCGTAACGAGTTTTCTTTGAAAATGAAAAAAAAAATAAATAAATTTTTCGATATTGATTTTTGTCATATCGTTCCGAGTAATCACGTGTGTGTTTTTGTCCCATTAACAAAAACTTGCCTCGAAGTGCGGCGACGGCGTTGAACCGATCGTGGTAAGTTTTATCCTCCTTCCCCAATTTAGACATAGACGCGCACCCTACGCAAGTTTGAAAAAAAAAAAAGAAAAATTCTTCGAGACGATTTCGACGTTCCTCGTTTCATTCGAGTATCGCAATTACCGGAAATAGCGAAACTTCGGAAAATGCGGGAACCCGCACGTAGAAGCTTGTTTTTTTTTTTTTTTTTAACGCCAATTTATTTGTTTATTTGTTTATTTTGCAGAATTCCACTTTGGAACTTTGGAAAAACAAAAACAAAACAATTGGAAATTTCTTCGCTGCTTTTTGCCAAAGAATAAATAAAAATCAATTTTTTTTTCCAAACTTTCAAAGTAAAATTTTGTCCCTGTTGTTCGACTGCACGAAAAAAAAAAAAAAAACAAAAACAAAAAACGATTTCCTGTTTTTTTCCTTTTCTCGTACTTTTGGTATCTTCGTGTTCGTTGCTGTCTGATACGTCTTTTGTTATTTATTTGTAGATAAAGTTATGCGTGTTATTATTTTTATTTTTTTTTTTTTTTTTTTTTTTTTTTTTTTTTTTTTTTTTTTTTTTTTTTTTTTTTTTTTTTTTTTTTTTTTTTTTTTTTTTTTTTTTT
>JAPYZI010006146.1:0-12227 GCA_030523105.1 Ophioninae sp. A BG-2022a | reverse complement strand
AAAAAAAAAAAAAAAAAAAAAAAACAAGTTAAAGCTGAGATTTGGAAAAATATGAAGATCGTCAAGGTAAAGCCAGGGATAAAACGAGAACGTACTTTTCATAGGTTTTTTTTTTTTTTTTTTTTTTTCATTGAGCAATTCGTGGGGATTTGTTATCGAGAAATTCTTTTCATTGATTCATGATGATTCCATTTCATCGTAGTTTTATTCCACCAAAGGTGATTTCTCATCGTTCTTTTCAATGATCCCATCATCATGGTGGTTTTTTTTTTCTTTCAGGGTTGATTTGCAATTATTTTTTTTCGTTGATCCCATCATCATGGGGTTTTTTTACCTTCCACGATTGTCTTTTAATCACTATTTTCATTAATTCCACCATCATGGTAGTTTTTTTTCTATCCAAGATTGATTTTTAATAATTTCTTTAATCGACCCCATCATCAGCGTTTTTTTTTCCTTCCAGGATTAACTTTCAGTCACTATTTTCATTAATTCCACCATCATGGTAGTTTTTTTTCTATCCAAGATTGATTTTTAATAATTCCTTTAATTGACCCCATCATCAGCGTTTTTTTTTCCTTCCAGGATTAACTTTCAATCACTATTTCCATTAATTCCACCATCATAGTAGTTTTTTTCTATCCAAAATTGATTTTTAATAATTCCTTTAATCGACCCCATCATCGTAGTATTTTTTTCCTCCCAGGATTAACTTTCAATCACTATATTCATTAATTCCACCATCATAGTAGTTTTTTTCTTTCCAAAATTGATTTTTAATAATTCCCTTCACAAATCCCATTATCATGGTGTTTTTTTTCCCTCGTTTCGTTTCTACCCTTCCTCCCACTCCCTCCCCCCTCTCTCTGTCTCTTTCTCTCTCTTTACGTCCCTCTAAAATATTTCGCGATCTCGATTTTGCAGTAGCCTCGCGCATCGTTTTTGTGATCGAATTGGTCCCTCAGGGCTTCTACCGTCAACGAGTGACGAGTGTCCACACATAAGGATGCAACTTCATGAATATCTGACGTGTATCTGTCCAGTGTGAGAGGTCATTTGCAGCAATGACGACAACGACGACGCCAAAGAGCTCGCTCATCTCTGCACGCCCCCCCCCCCCCCCCCCCCCCCCCCCCATTTATTTATACACGCGAGTATTCCAACGAGCCAGCGCGGATGTTGATACCAGTTCGATAACCCAGATAAACGCACGAGGTTATCGGAGCACGGAGGCTATAGACGCATACGAGAGAAAAAGAGGATGCACGTGGCAGAGAATAAAACTTCGTACGAGAGACTCGCAAAAATGAACCATCTCAAAACTAGAACGAAAGTGGCCCTTTCAAATGAGCTCTGTGGCATGAATAATCACTTAGCCTCCAATCAAACTTGAGGAAATTGTTTATTAATCCTGTGGAAGAAAACACGATAAAACTGCAGATGGAAAAAGTCCAAGGGAAACGTTATAATTATTTTATATTTTTAATTGATTTAGTAAATTATTGTTTACAAAAATGTAAGTTTTTAAATATTTGTTGAGGATTAAAAGTATTTAGGAAATATTTAGTAAAGATTTGAAATATTTATTAAATATTTACTGAAAGTGTAAAATATTTGTTTAATATTTTGTAAGGATTAAAAATATTTATTTAATATTTACTGAAAGTGTAAAATATTTGTTTAATATTTAGTAAGGGTTAAAAATATTTGTTGAATATTTACGATCTTTTTAAGATATCTATTAATTGTTTAAAATTCAATCTTTTAACGTTTCGCTAAAAAATAATTAATTTTATTTAACGATACGTTTATAAAAACCGTTGTTAAAATCTTTTGATAAATTAGATAGATTTTGTAGCAAATTTTTAACGAAACGCTTGAGCGATTTAATCGTTATGCTTTTTTTTTATTTATCTAAAATATTATTTATCATATTAATTTATGAAATAACATTTTTCATATTAATTATAACAAGTACTTTAATTAATGAACCGAATCGGAAAAGAATTTTGAAAAATTGATTGTTCATCGTCACTAACAGTAACTTCATTTTGAACAATAGTAAACTGTACCAAAGATCAGACGTTTCACGAATAAAAAAAAAACACCGATATTGTTACACAACATCATAAGCACGATTTTTATTTCGTACCAATATTTTTTTCTTACGATTTTTTTGCCCTCGAGTACTACTAATTGGATTTTATTTCGAAGGGCTTCCATCGAAATATCAAGCTGTCCATGTATGAACGGAAGCCAAATATCATCGTTGTCAATTATCGAAAAAAAAAAAAAAAAAAAAAAAAAAATTGATAAACTTTCGAAAAAAAAAAAAAAAAAATTCAAGTCCGCATCAGCTCGAATCCTCCCCTTCTCGTGCGATAAAAAACTCGTTTGAAACGTTTCAGTTTTGACGTGAAAACACTTTTTCAATTGGCGAATATCAGAAGGCTTGATAGCGAAAAAAAAAAAAACGAATGGGAAAGGTAAATAGTCTGTCGAAAACTGTATGAAGAGTACTCGTTTATTTTGTATCGAACATACTCATCGTTGATTCGTACGAAAGAAAAAGAGGGGTAGAGTTTGCACGAGGGAAACAAGGAGGATTCGCGTCATCGTTTTACAGGCATCGAATCAATCATTATTGAGCCTCGTAATTCTCCTCCCACCATTCTCCCCACCCGAAAATTAACAAACGAGTATCAAAAACGTGATATTTTGAAATTTTGAAACTTCAAAGGGCATTTAATCGAGCAGTACAAAATTTCATATTGTTCAACGTCATTTTCTATAGCGCTATCGACGCTTTTTATTTTTTTTTTTTGAAATATTTCTATTTTTTTAACGAAAAATTGTCGAGAAAAAGGGCCAGATTCGAAACTTGATATTCAAACCGTCACCGTTTTGTCAAATAAAACAAAAACCTTTATAGCACGATCTCGACTTTCCTACAGATTAATCATTTTTTTGAAATTTGTGTTTCACTTTTTTTTTTAACGTGTCGTTTCAACAATTTATTTCATTATTACATACTAAATAAATTAACGTAAAAAAATCATTTTGTATTCGGCATGAATGTATATATTTATAAAAAAAAAACTAGACTGATTAGTTTATTGGAACATTAAAAAAAAAAATCGCGAAAATCAGCGATTTTTCGAAGGGTCGCACCGAAACGATTCTTTAAAAAAAAAAAAAAAAAAAAAAAAAAAAAAAAAAAAAAAAAAAAAAAAAAAAAAAAAAAAAAAAAAAAAAAAAAAAAAAAAAAAAAAAAAAATAGAAAAACGACGATAACGATAAGTACGATCGGTAATAAAAATAATTTTGAATTCGAATAACGCAACCAAATGGATCGCCAAAAAAAAAAGGGCGAGTGAGAAGGCTGCAAAAGTTAACTTTTTATATATTCTATTATTGAACAATGCGAATAAAAAATAGGTTTGGGAATTTTTTAAAAGGACCAGTGGGAGTTTTATCGCCAATAAAAAAAAGGCGCGAGGGTTGAAGACCTTTTTCTTAGTAAGAAATAAAATATTACTTATTTCCCTCCACTTTTTTTTGTATCGCTTGGTCACCTATCTGGTAAGGTTATTTACGTTCGAGCGAGCGATAAAAAAAAAGAACGTTCAAGATACTGATTTTATAAAGACACATGAGACTAAGGTTCCCATGTCCTTTTATTTTTAAACGGTTGTTTTTTTTTTTTTTTTTTTTGGTCTTCGTCTTTTTCTTCTATTCGGTTACTTTTTGGGATCTTCCTTTTATGTTAGTTCGGCCCTTTTTCGCACGCAGTCTGGTCCTTATCGTTCTTTTCTCTCCGAGCTCGATTCCCCACCCTAGGGATACTTTCCGGACGGCCGAGTCGGAAAAATCCTTCAGCTTTTCATTTCCGGTTACGTTGATTCTGTCTCGGTGATCAGACGGTTCGGCTGCTTCTTTGTTTGAACGCCTGGTTGTTATACGTCTATCGTATGAGGTATTTTTATTCGAAACTCGATTTCAATTTATCAATTACTTTTAATATTTTAATGTTTTTTTGTTGAAAGCTAGGGACAGGTATAGTCCTTGAAAAATCTTAGTCAAAAAACAGCCGATACAAATATCATTTAAATTATTGATGAAAGTTTAAAATTGACTTACTTTAGAATTAATTTATCATTAAATCAGTGATTTATTTATAATTCCGAAGAAATTTAACAATCAATTCAATAATAAGGAGGTAAATTTATATTTTGATGATATAAATTTAAAAATAATTCAATACCAATTTGATTATTTGTTAATAATGAAAATTAAAACACGATTTAATAATAGTTTAATAATTAATTATTGATAATTTAAACACGAAGGAACACGATTTAAACTTTTTTAATTTTTTAGTTCAATTTATTAACAAATAATTTTTTACTTTGTAGTTCGTTTTAGTAACCAATAATTTTTAACTTTTTACTTCATTTTATTAACAACTAATTTTTAACTTTTTACTTCATTTTATTAACAAATAATAAAAGCTTGTTTTAAAAAAAGATTTTTTTTCTACATTCCCACCCAATTACCATCGAATCGATAAAATAATCGATCGCATTGAGAACGGATTGCACGGTATTACGAAACGTCAAGCAAAATAATATTGAAGCCCTAAACTGAGGAAGGGTCGTCAACGTTGGTGGAACTCACGAAAACGAAAACTCTTTCGATCCCACACGATGTTTTAGGATTCCTCAAACCCAGAATCCCGAGGATTAGTATCTATTTCAGAGTCCCAATAGTACTCTGCTATTCAGTGTACACCGTGCACTGGATAGTGGTACTTTATAAAATGGAAAAAATAAGACCGAAAGAAGCGTCGTGATAGGATTTACTCCGAAAGGTATGAAGCTAGAATCAGAATGTGGGACGTGCACCGTGTATTCTGATAAAAAAAAAAAAGGACGAATGGTAGTGAAGGATAGAAAAATAAACAGAAAAAAAGAAGATATCACAAAATGTTTTTTCTCTTGCTGGCTTGCTCACTTGGAGTACATACGTATATCGTAAATTCTCTATCTTACGCCCGGACGGAAGTGGGATTCAGCAAGCATTATTGGATTATTCCAAGACTGGATTATTCTTATTGGATGCAGCTTCCGAGTTCCGGTATCATCCCCCCGAGAGAGCACTTCCGGTTCTGACGAAATTCACCTTAACCTATAAATAAGAACGATGAACCGAATTTTGGAAAGCTCCGGGATGACACGACGAAAGTTTCGAAAAACATTGACGAATGAAGTTTGTTAAAAACGTGAAAATTAACGATTTCGAAAAATGACGTTTTATCGCGAAGTAAATTAAATCGTGACGAAACGTTCGAGTATTGGATGGTTGGATGATACGTCGTTGGGAAAGCAATCGAAAAGTTTTGATTCAATCGACAGACGTACCTGATATCGATAAGAATATTTGATTCGTACGTGACAACGAAATTTCGTAACTTTTTTTCTTTTTTGCGCTTTTTAATGGTTTTCTTAGCGATCTTTGTTGGTATGGAACATTGATGGCAGATGTTAGCTTTCTCTTTTAGAAATTTTCTAAAATCGTTCGTTCGATAATTTGATTTCGTTCTCTACGTACTTTTAGGCCGGTAGTCTTCAAACAGTATCATAATTAGATTTGGTACTTTGATAATAAAGTTTTCAAATTCTCATTTAGCGGTTAGAATTGTCGAAGAAAATGTTTTGGAAACTCGTTTTCGTTGAATTTAATGGACGTTTTGGTATTTTCTTGTTTTTCCAACGCCCGAGTACTTTAAGCAACGATAAACCCAGTTCGATCGCGTCATTGTTACTTCGTATTGAATAGGATTTTTGTGTATAAATTGATCAGCTTTATCTAACCGATTTCACTGATATATATATATATCATGTTTAACCAATTTTTTATTTATTTTTTTTTTCATTATTTTACCAGTTTCATTGATTTCAGGGGTGAGCACGAGATCGCACTCGTTGGTTAAGAGGTACACGGGCCTCTACCCAGGTCCATACTTCGATTCGGATAACCCGGAGAACTTTACCGCCCAACTTGGAACCCACGCTTTCTTGCCTTGCAAAGTGCGCCAACTAGGAAATAAATCGGTGACTATTCTATAATCATATATATATAAAAAAAAAAAAAACACTTTCCACGTATTACTGATTTAATGTTAGATGTTTGATTCAATGTTAATGTTAGAGAATGCTAGTAATTTAGAATTTAACGTTTAACCCAAACAAACCCAAACCCAAACAAACTCAAACAAATCCAAACCCAAACAAACCCAAATCCAAACCCGAACAAATCCAAACAAAACCAAACCCAAACAAATCCAAACTAAAACAAATCCAAACCCAAACAAACCCAAATCTGAATAAACCCAAACCAAAACCCAAACAAAACTAAACCAAAACCCAAGCAAACCCAAACCCGATCAAATCCAAACAAACCCAAGCCCAAAAGCAAACAAATCCAAACCCAACAAACCCAAACCCAAGAAAATCCAAACCCAAGAAAATTCAAACCCACACAAATCCAAACTCAAACAAATCCAAACCCACAAAAAATCCAAACCCAAAAAAAATCCAAACCCAAACAAATCCAAACCCAAGAAAATCCAAACCCAAAAAAATCCAAACTCAAACAAATCCAAACCCGAACAAATCCAAGCCCAAAAAAAATCCAAACTCAACCAAATCCAAACCCGAACAAATTCAAACCCAAAAAAAATCCAAACCCAAACAAATCCAAACCCAAGAAAATCCAAACCCAAACAAATCCAAACTCAAACAAATCCAAACCCCAAAAAAATCCAAACCCAAACCAATCCAAACCCAAACAAAAAAACTCATCGGTGTACCGAGTGAAACAGTTCCCTCTGAAATTCGCGTGTATTCCAACGATAAACCATATTTCCTCCCTTTTTATTTCCTATCGTTATGTCTCGTTGAATTTATTTTTCCGTTGTCTCTCACCACCGAGAATCTTCAAATGGCTAAAAACAAAGGGGTGAAAGAAAGATCGAGGAAACTTTTGTCTCGAGAACAAAACGAAATTTTCATCCGGCAAGGGTTTACCACAACGAGAATCTTCGGGGTTTCGTATTTCTAAAAACAAACGAAAAAAAAAAAATAAATAAATAAAAACTGTCGTCATTGTTGCTGGTCTCTTAATGCCTCGAGAAAGACCCGAGGGAAAAGTGTGTTCCATTGTACATTCTTTCTCCATTTTTTTGATTACTTGGAACACGAAAAATAAAAAAAAAAAATAATAATAATAATAAAAAATTGATATGAAATAAAAATACGTATGCACGCTTCCACGTATAAAAGCGGTTTGGCAAACGCGTTTGTGTGAGCACACACCTAAAGAAGATACGGACTTTTCCATATAATAGTGGTGCAGGATAGAGTGAGGGCTGCGATAGGGCATATTCTCGCGTCTAAGGGTAGAATTCCGACGGTCAAGGGGTCTTCGAGAGGGAAACTTGAGATAAGAGCTCTTTTCTCCCTCTTATACCTTCGAACAGTACAGGGAACGAAAAAGAAAAAAAAAATAGGGAGAGGAGAAACGGCGAACGAGAATGGACTAAAGAGACGGAAAAAGGCTGAGCTCGGAAGGATTGGTGACACAAAGATGGACAAACGAGTCGTGAGAGAATGCTAACGTGGAAATAGACTTAAAAAAAAAAAAAAAAAAAAAATTTTAATAAAAAATAAATAAATAAATAAACGAGCGACAAAAGACGAAACGTTCTGAAAAAAGGAAATAAGGGTTGAGAGAGTGAAGAAACTGAGGAGCACAGCTCGAAGGAGTTACTGCGATGACTGGTAAATCGGATATATTGAAGACATTCGCTTTAGAAAATTGTTGAAATAATTGTTAAATTGTAAACTCGGTACAAACGCGGAAACAGTGCGAAGAAATTCGTTTTGGAAAAATTATTGAAATTATTAACAAAATCGCCCGGTCGTTAAGTTGCAAGCTTTCGTTTATCGAGGAATTTGTAATAATCAATAATGAATTTAATAATAATTTATTTATATAGAATTAAGAAGAACCAAGTAAAAATTATTGAAAAATCGTTTGCTCGTTTATTTTCAAGTTCCTAAAACAACGACTGAAAATGGGAATCATTGATGAAAATTCATTTTCGAAATAAAGTTTGATATTGAAAAATTAAAAATAACGAATTTTGAACGTGACGAAATTTATTTAGTTTACTTGTGATGGAGCTCGTGAACAATTTTATTCACTATATACTGCTGAAAAGCAACGTTGCTTTCCAACCAACGGAATATACGAAATCTGCTGGAGCCTCCAAGGGCCACAAGTGTTGGTTTCCGTCTGTTTATACGCCTCTGCCATAGGAACCAATAATCCTGGTCAGCTGAGTGTGCCGGGCTTATAATCTCCGATATTCCCGCAATCGTTCGACCACTCCTTCATTTCCTATCGAACTGGGTCATCGGTTATAGCCGGGAGAATAATTTTCCGAATTTCAATTCTCGTAAATATGTATCTCTTTCATACGCGAAGCCACATAGACACATATAAACGGGCAGCATCATATTTCCAGCCGATATTCAAAAAACCGGAACTTGATACATCCTCCGTCCCAACCCCTGATGGCGCCCCCTTTCGCTTTTTCATTTCCCTCGGGTATTGGGATATTGTCAACTGAAACCGTTGGACGAGCGGTCAAGGTTCAGTTCCGTCGATACTTCGAGTTATCCAAAGTTGCGCGTTGCCAATACTCGGAGCGGTGACCGTTTATCCGTGCACCGAACAGCGTATCGACCAGTGAGCGAAACCTTGATAAACTTTGGTTGCAGATCGAAACGTCTGGGCGTCAGAAAAGCCCAAAAACATGGGGGGTCCATCTATTCTGGCATGGGTTTTCGACAGTTTCCCTGTGCCCTCGTGTCAAGTATAATACAGCAACGTTAGCGCAATTTTTTTTCAATTCGTGAATAGTAAACGGTTTAATGATTTACGGAATGTTCCAATTGCAGGAATCGTTTAATATTTAGTATACTTTGACTGTAACAATCCGAATCTTTAGTAAGAATTGTTCGAATGTCTCGTACGAAGATTTTCAAATTACGATGCAGATTTTTTCGAGCTCCGAATATTCCCGATGAAAATCGCGATGGCTGAAGAAATAAAAAGACGTCGAAGAGATTCCGTATCTATTTTCGTATGATAGTATACAGAATCGAATCGAGAACTTCCTGTTTTTATAAATCGGTCGAAAGTGACCATCGAAAAGGATTTGGTTGAACGTTTGATTCATTTGTTTTTTTCTTTTTCGTTCATGACGCGTATAAAGGACGAATTGAAATTTTCCGGGTACTGGAAAACCTTTTAGCTAGCGGATAGAGTAGTGACGACTGGGGAGGCTTTTCGACAGATACAACACTGCTCTTTTTGAGGGTATCGTCGATTTCACAGGATAAGCTTGCGCAAACCGATATCCCCCTTCCTTCAAAGAGTATCGCGTACACACAGAGAGTTGCGGAAGAAAAAAGGAGAACGGTACGTTGAGGGAGAGAGAGAAGGGAGTATGGAGGGGGGGGGGGGGGGAAGGGGGGGGGGGGGGGGGGGGGGAGAGAGAGAGAGAGAGAGAGAGATATGGAGTGCAAGTGACCTCCTAGCGAAACTTCAGTGCATCGATTTTCAAGCGTGACGATAAAGCAATACAGGGCATTGAGCTCTTGGATACTGTTGAGAAACACGACCGGTGTGAATCGCAAACCGTTTTCCCTCTCTTCTTTTTTTTTATTACTTTTTGACGCTTTGGAAGCAGCAAGAGAGAAAAGAGAAAGAGCGTTGGAGAAGAGGAAATCACAAAGACAGGAGAAGAGAGAAAGAGAGATAAAGAGAAGAAGTGGGGGGAGGAAGATCAGAAAAGGGAGGAACCATTGAACGATCCCAATGGACCCAAGCTTTTTAACGTACTAAAGAGTCCAGCGAAATTAATTTTCATGAGCCGTGACGATGAAAAAAGACGAGCGAAGTCTGTCGCTCCTTCGCAATTTCCAGGTTCTCGTTTCCTTTCTCTTTATCCCTAAAGGAAGAAGAGAACTCGGCGAAATTGCGTTGGTCCTTTTTATTTCTCATTCGCGTGTACTCCCTCTGTACTCTATCTCCCTCTTTTTCCCTTTGCCCATCAAACCTATAGTTGGCAAAGCTGTAGAAAGTTTTTATTCAAAGATATTCCTGATACTCCGTCCTTCACCCTGATGGCCATCCAAAAACTTATTTTTATCCTATGTTCGTCCGTTACATTTTTTTTACAGACGTTTTTACTAGAAATTTCCGTCGCTGTTCTTTGAAAGAGTCCGAAAGTAGGCCTTTTGATTCGGTTAAAAAGTATGCTTTTCCGGAGTCAGGGAAACTGTGAAAAACCCGTGCCAGAATAGATGGCCCCCCTGATTTTCAAATTTTGATTGGGTTTGTTCGAGTTTGTTTCAACCGAATCTCGTTGCCTCTTGATTCGGTTAAAAATTGATGCTTTTCCGGATTCAGGGAAACTGTGAAAAACCCGTGCCAGAATAGATGGCCCCCTTTTCTGATGTTCCGGGATCATAGATTTTTTAATTCAAAGCTTTTACGTTGATGGGTCATATGATTTTCGTCACATCGGTTGATCCTTTCACCGATGAGGGACCGAGCGGTCACCGCACCGAGTATCGGCAAACGTTGCTAACGATGCATCAGTTTCTGTTTTTTTATGATCGATCTTCATACTCGAATAGTCATTGATAAATGAATTGCTCATTGAAGTTCGTTGTAACGCAAAAAGGACCACGGGTACTCCAAGAGTGTTAAAAGCTACGAAAATCAAAATCACTGTTGGAAAATCTTCGTACGAAACAAATCGTTGCGCATTGTTATTGAGAAATGATATTGGATACTTAATGAACCGAATAATCGAATCATTCCATCAATCATCCCCCTGCTAACTGTTCCATACTTTATCGCATCAGACCTCGTTATCGACCCTCATTAGCCTTTTTTCTTGTGCAAATGCGGCTCATGAAATATCTCAAAAGTCATTGAATTCTCTGGAAATTGATTGGCGACGAGTTTTCTGGGGGATTCTTTTACGCTGCTGCAAATGTGCAGCAGCAGCAATTGGAACACGAAACTCCATGTGGCACGTGATAGAACTTTTATCGCGGAACAGTTCTGGAACATTGCGTGTGAATTCTGTTAATTTGATTTCGACCCCTCACTGGCACCCTTCGTCTATATTGGATCTCGACTGTCTCAGCATCCCCACTTGCATCGAAAGGTCCGGAATAGTCAAAGATACTTCTCTTTCAGGGGCAGAGTCGTTCCCATTCAGAATGGAAATGAGCATTTCTCGAAATAAGTATATCGGTAATGATATGGGCTCCGTGCGTGTTTGGAATGACATTTCAGCTGGGTTCGTTACTATTCTGTCTTTATTCAGCTGGGCTCATTTTAGTTCTCGGAGACCATTTGGTAACTGTTTTTAAGGGAATGACGAACGCGCTGGAATCTTTCGAGGCAGCACCTCGTTACGTCGAGGTAATGATAATTTTGGCGTTTTGCGCTGCGAGTAATTACCGACGGATGGCGCGCGTGTTGGGTCGCTACGAAAAGACACGCGTATATGTACGCGTGTCAACCGATACAATTTTTTTTTTACGTTTTTAAACTCTTAAAAGAGTCTATTTAATCGGAAATTTTCTGCTGATTACGAATATGCCTGAGTTTTTGCCGAAAGTACAAAATTAGACCGTGAAAATGGGAATAAACCCATTCTGGAATAGTTTTTCGACATGTTTCTCTCGAAATTTTGGGTTTTCGGGGGAATGGATGGTATATTCGTGTTCAGGGGACAAAGTTACATCAAAATAGACTAATAAAAAAAATATTAAAAATCCAAAAAAATTTTCGATTTTTGGGCAAAATACGTTTTTTCACTCAATCGTCGATAACTTTTTTCCCTTCAGGATTTGACACTCCACTTTGCGCTCAATCTTTTCGTTATGATTTTCCCTTCAAAATGCTTTTTTAATAATTGAAATCCGATGATTTTTGGATTTTTTGCAGAATTTCAAAGTTGGACCATCGATTTTTGTAAATTTTTCCATACATACCCCTTTGCGTTTTTTTTAGCGATTTTTCGAGTGGACCTCCCGGGAAAACTATAAGAGATATCGATACGAATCCAACGCCAT
>JAPYZI010006142.1:0-12809 GCA_030523105.1 Ophioninae sp. A BG-2022a | reverse complement strand
AAAAAAAAAAAAAACACTGAGCTTCTGGGCATGATATTACAAGGGCTCACGTGTGCTTTTCTCCCCGTGGCATTGTTGGCTCTGGATCAGAGCTCCCTTTTGATACAGACGTATACACGTACGTGTCCGATCGAACGATGATGATGATGATGATGATACATTTTATTACGTCTTATTAATACTTAGAAACGATATAGTAATAATTAAACAATCGATAAATCATACTAAAATTGAGAAATTAATAATGTTATAATAAAAATAAAATTAAATAAGAATTTAATAAATTTAATATAAAAGATTTTTTTATAGACATTAATAAATTTATGTTAAAAAAAATTATAATCATAATTAAATGAAATGAGAAATTAATAAATTTCTATAAAAGATTTTTAATAGAAATTAATAATAATATTTAAAATTATATTAATAACGAAATTAATACAGAAAAGAAAATGAAAAAAAAAAACGAAATAATTCGAAATGAATTATTATAAAACAATGATAATACAGACGTAATAAAAATATTAACGTAAAAATAAAAAAAAAATTAAACAAAAATAAAAACAAAGCAAAAGGTTGAAATAATTATTAACATAAATATAATAAATATAAATAATGTTTCAAAGGATTTACAAATATCTTATAACTGCTATATTAATTGAAACGATATTGTTTTATTAAGAATTAATAAATACAAAGAGTCTTTACAATTTTTTAAATATTTATTCCATAACGTTGTCATTAAAAAAATAAAAAGAATTTTTCCGAATTGCGATATTAAGCAATTAAATTCGATATTGCAATATTAAAAAAAAAAAAGATTTGTCATTTTAACAGAAAATGTTATTATTATTAAATAAAGTTAAGTAAGAAAATGTTTGTTGTTTTTTTAAATTCGTACATGTTTTTTTTTTCTTTGTTTATAACTGACTAAAAAATAATGTTTTTCTTACAATGAAAATTATTTTAATAATAATTTAAAAATGTGTGTGCTTTTTTAAATTTATATATTGGCCAATGGTTAATTTTTTTAGCGATAATTACAAAGCGAACTTTGTGTTTTCGATGTATCGTAACAATGCCCAATCTCGATATGAACAATGATGGATGCGGATCGGAGATAAGAGCCCAAAACGTTCACTACAATGGGCTCGTTCGATTATCGAGAATCGTTGATTCTCTCTCACAATAATTATAATAGGCACACGCATACATAAATGAACACGCGTCCCTTCGATATTCACTGAATCATCGACTTGCTCGTCCAACAACGAAAATCGTTAAGGACTCGTTGATTTCGAACGTCGTATAATAGAAATTCTAAAGCCCACGCTGAACATCGTTTCACCCAGGAAACCTTCGTCCTGAATGAAAGAGAAGAGACTAAATTATTGATCCTCGATTATCCTCGAGTAACATTAAAATCGATACGAAAAATAAAAAAGGTCAGATTCCAACAATACTTTCCAATATTTTCCACCTGGATAATTAAAAAATCCATTTTTTTTAATCTTTCTAAAAATAAAATTCTCGAATCAATAGCTAGGTGAGACGTGAGTCCAAAAAAAGATAATTAACATTACAAATAAGTTATATTTAAGAAATTAATATTTTTAAAAATTTATTTACCATTTTAAATAATAATCAATAATCAATTTGATGATATTGACACGTACTGTTACAGTAACAAAACATTTTTTAATTTCCAGTAAAAGTTCCAGTGAAAAAAAATAACATTTCTTAATTTTTTGATTTAAATAATACGTTTAAATAATTTTTTGAATTATTGATAATTATCCAACGATACAATATATTATTTATTTTTTTTTATATACATTAAAAAAATTTTATATTTGCATTTAATATTTTTAATTTAATTTTTTCAATTTGATGTACATTTTTTTATTTTTTTTTTTTTAAATAAAAAAAGCCTTTTTGCCATTTTTTAATACTCATCCATCTTAATACAGGAAAATTAATTGAAAATGCAGATACACGATGGGGAGGATTTTTAAGTATATATTCTTTTTTCTTTCTTCCCCTCCCCTCCACTTTTTCCCCCTCTCTTTCTCTATTTCTCGTGCTTTTCCCTCCCTGTAATTCCCGGTAACGAATAATCCGCAAAAAGTAATAATAAAGCCAGTAATCCGACGTCCGTGGTAAGAGAGAAACTCAAGCGTAACCTGGAGCTCTTCGCGTTCTTAATTCTGGATAATTAATGCAAAGACAAACAAAAAAAAAAAAAAAAAAAAAAAAAAAAAAAATTAACCGTTCTTGCTCTTGACTGATTTTCTTCCACGCTTCTCCAGCTCTCTCCCTCTTGCTCTCTTTGTCTCTAGAAAACTCGTGCCAGTTCCGCTATTTCATTCCTTCGGGATCGTCACGATTTTTTTCATAATTTCATTAATGAGAAGGAAAAATATTAAATCCAACTTCATTTCTCAATTGTAATTGAGGAATTATTGTAATTAGTGAGGAACTTGAGAAATCCAATGCTGTCACAACGAATCTCTATTTTTTCTTAGGGAATATTAGTTTCGATTTTATTTTCTGTAATTTTTTTTTGGTTTGGGTTTGTTTGGGTTTTAAAAAAATGTAATTCGAAAGTGGAAGTAACTCGATTGAAGAATCGTGTCGATTGTAAAGGTATGCAAAAAAATTTGTGTACAGAGTTAAAAAAAATCGATTAAAATCATTTTTTTTAATTAAAAATCATATTTTAAATAAAAAAATTTTTTTAGAATAAATACTGTTAGAATAAATTTGACCAATTATTCAATTTTTTGCATTTTTCGTCATAGTATCTCGATTAAAATTGTTTTCTTTTTTATTTCATTTGTCTACGAAAAATATAATTGATAAAAAAAAATAAATATCCAACAATATTTATAACAAAATAAATGATGCGTTCGTACGATACTAAAATTATAATTATATTATAAAAAATCTAAAACGACATTTTTATAAAAAATATAAAAAATCTTTTTGTAAAAAAAAAAAGTCACCAAAAAAATCTTTTTAAATGACATTTTTGCTGCTGCGAAATGACATCTTTTCATCTGTTTTTTTTTTTTAATGAAAATAGATATTCACTTTTGTCGAGAAATAAAAAAAAATCAATATCATATGCAATAAAATGTTTCCAAAAAATATACAACAAAATAATAAATAAAATTAAAAAAAAAGAAAAAATAAAAAAAATAATTTAATACACGTGTCAATCGATTAAAGCAAATTTCAATTCGTTTTCCAAAAATCCAAAAATCGTATGGTATAAAAAAAAATTTTAGAAACACTGTGTTTTTCGTGTGTAAACTGTATCGATTTTTATCGAACTTTAATCAGTGGTTTGATCATTGTTATCCCTCGGTTTGCGATAAGAAAAAAAAAAAAGAAAAAAAGACTTTCGATCCTGAAAGAAGCGAGATCAGTTTTGCTCAGCACGCCACTGACCAGTTCGTACACTCCGAGTGAGTTGGACACGCTGATCAACGAGAAAGAAAAGGTACGAAAAAAAGGGTCCTTTCTCGTTTCACGACGCTTGTATCTCGGCTTCGATAGACATTGGATTCGGTGGTGGTTACCCGTGACCGTGCCCGTATTAACGCCCGTACAAACTCAATTCAGAACGAGAGAGAGAGAAAGAGAGAGAAGAGAGAAAAAAAGAGATAGAGAGATAACGATGATGATGATAAAATTTACAACGCCATAGTCCCACTATCGAGCAACAATTTTATAACAAAAAGAAAGAATAAAAATATCATACAAATATAATACAAATAAACCATAGAAAGCAACAAAGTGATAATAATAAAAATAATATGAAAAAAGAATAATTATTATACAGACAAAATAATAACAAAAACTAAGTCTAATAAAAATTTTTAAAAATAATAAAAACAATAATGA
Source organism: Ophioninae sp. A BG-2022a (assembly GCA_030523105.1). NCBI lineage: Eukaryota > Metazoa > Arthropoda > Insecta > Hymenoptera > Ichneumonidae > Ophioninae sp. A BG-2022a. Next base: position 8,900 of record JAPYZI010006142.1, on the reverse strand, counting down.
AAATAATAAAAATAAAAATAATTCGAAGAAAGAAAAAGAAAGCCAATAAACTAAACATAAACCAAAACACAATACTAGCAATAATAATTATTATTATACAGACAAAATAATAACAAAGACTAAGTCTAATAAAAATTTTTAAAAATAATAAAAACAATAATGAAAATAATAAAAATAAAAATAATACGAAGAAAGAAAAAGAAAGCTAATAAACTAAATATAAACCACAATACCAACAATAATAATTATTATTATACAGACAAAATAATAACAAAAACTAAGTCTAATAAAAATTTAAAAAAATAAAAATAATAAAAATAAAAATAATACGAAGAAAGAAAAAGAAAGCCAATAAACTAAACATAAACCAAACCACAATACCAACAATATCAACAATAATTATACAGACAAAAAAATAAAAAAAACTAAGCCTAATAAAAATTAAAAATAATAATAACAATAATAATAAACATAATAATAATAACTTCGTCAGCAACAAACATTAAATCACAAATTATATGTAAAAAGATAATACGATAATCACTATATAAATAAAAAAATATAAGATGAAATATAATTATAAAAATAATAACAATAGTGAATAATAAGTCAAGAAAAGAAGAAAAAAAAAAGCAAACTATCAAAACCAATTTCCAAGAGAGAGAGAGGGAGAATCACCCGTAATCACATCGTGAAAAAGAGAAAGATGGAGAAAGCAAGATTAAAGCAGAGATCGCCTCTCGTCGTCGTTTTCAAGATACAAATGCAAGTCATCAAGGGCCATGCATTGTATCCCAATGGCGCCAGGCTCCCGTTTCACCAACGTGTCTTTTTACGTCCTTATAAACCTTCCACTCCTCTGATCACTTTTTAGTTTTTTTCTTTTTTTTTTTTTCAGCAGTTCCTTACCAAAACGTCTTTCAGAAATTCCATTCGATTTTCTTGCCCTGGTAATCGAAGACGTCACGCTTTTGTCATTATCATCGTTGTGAACAAATAAAGATTTTTAAAAAATTTATTTATCGTCCGGCGAGGTTTGGCTCGTTTATGCAGCGTTGGAGTTTTCATCGTTCGAACCCAAAGACATTTTTGTTTCTTCGTATTTATTCGTTTTTTTTTTAAATACAAAAATTAAGAATTTTTTTTTAAATATTGAAATGTTGTCTTTTTTAAAAATGTGAAAAATATTTTATGTGACTAGGATTAAGTATTGACAATCAAGTATTTTTCATTCTTTGTTTTTATTATGAGAAATTATCGATTTCTTTTTTGCAATCGAAAAATATAAATTTTGTCATTTGTTTAAAACTGATGGTAATAAATTTGGAAATATTCTTATTTTCTCTAATTTAAGAAAAATGATCGTTGGTCTTCACAAAAGTTCGAGCTTGAAAATTTACGAATAAAAAAAAAAGATTTCTTTTTTTGCGATCGAAAAAATATAAATTTTCTCATTTGTTTAAAACTGATGGTAATAAATATGGAAATATTCTTATTTTCTCTAATTTAAGAAAAATGATCGTTGGTCTCCACAAAAGTTCGAGCTTGAAAATTTACGAATAAAAAAAAAAGATTTCTTTTTTTGCGATCGAAAAAATATAAATTTTGTTATTTGTTTAAAACTGATGGTAAGAAATACGTTTTTTCTTTGGGACGAGATACTTTTTGGCACTGAGAAAAATCGATTGTTTTGAGAAAGGGTCTTTGCACAGTGACCCATATTAAAACAGCTGATTTTCGAGTGATCCCTACTCTCTCACTCCCTGGTGTATCACGTTGGGGTGATAGAAGCAGTTCCAGGTTTCGATTTACTCCCCCTTTGGTTTCACGAATCCCTTACGATTGTACAATGAGAAGGGTGATTCTTGGATGCTCCAGATCCTTATCCAACGTATCAACCCAAACAAATGGACCTCCACTTTTTCAAATTCAATATTTTCGTTTTCCTTGATGGATCAGGATTTTTCATCGGTCAATGAGAAGGTTGCAAAATTTGAAGAATCCTTATAATGAATTTACAGAGATATTGCACGAAGGGAATTCACATTTGAATCAATTTTTTCCAAACTTTTTTTAAAATTTGACTTTCCGTGAGAAGCGAAAATGAAAAAATCGATATTTTGTTTAATTCTGAAATAAGAATATTTATTAAAAATATATATGTGTATAAATATGTAATAATTTTTTTAATTTTCATTTGATAAAATAAATCAAATGTAAAATGGAATAAAATAAAATAACGAAAAGGAGAAAATAATTTGTAGTATAATAATATTTGTTTAATCGTATGTTTTGTAGTTGTAGTTTATTTATTTTGTAGTTTAGTAATTTTAGTAATAGTAGTTAGTTCAGTAGTTCAGTAATTTAGTAATTTTAATTTACTTAGTTTAAAAAAAATGAACAATAATTCGTGATAAAATAATATTTTTCAAATATTATTTTCATACTTTTAATTTACCAATGTTGATAATAGTAATTACTTTAATAGTTCAATAATAGTTATACTTTCAAATTTTAATAACGTAGCAATAGTACTTTAGCAATAATAATTAAAATAGTAATTCCTTCGAATATTACAACAATACAAATACCCTAAAAAAAAAAATAATAATTCTCAAATATAATAAATCAACAAAACCAATAAAACAAACCAAATCGATTTATTCTCCCCCCCCCCCCAAAAAAATCAGATATTATTATTCAGCCAAAAAAAAAAAATTCAAAGAACCCCAAAAATCACAATATTTCGAAAAAGTCTAAAATACAAAATTCCCCTAATCACTCTCCACGAAAAAAAAAAAAAAAAAAAACAAAAACAAAACCTTGTAGAAATCCTGTCCGGAAGAGTGTCGAAGACAATTTTTTTTTTCTTTTTCGATTGTCATTACGAAACGTGTCAATTTGGATTTGGCAGGTCCTCGTTTCGGTGGTCGAAGGTTTTCACCCTTCGTTCTCCTTTTACCGTTTCCTCGATCGCGGGGAGTCCGCGTACGCGGCCTCTGTACCGGAATATACATAACCCTATCAAGAGAGCTGTGCTTTCGTGCGGGCACGCCAGTCGACCAGGCCCCCGGTGCAACCACTCCAACTCGTTACATACGGTAATTAAACGACGCACGAGACCTCCCCGAGTGGAGATCTATACATATCTGGAGATCCCCTAGCCCGTGTGTGCGAACAAACTGCACAATGTTGTTCGAGGTGAGCGAGAGGAGGAGGAGGAGGAGGAGGAGGAGGGGGGGGAGGTTGCAAGTCTGCCCTATAACGTCAGCTTTTATGCCGTTGTTAGAACCGTTCGCTTCCGGACGGGAACGTTATAGGTAATGTTGTACCTTGATGTGTGTTCTATGCTCCTAGCTTCGACAAAAAATCAAACAAAAATCCCATTGTTTCGTTCGAAAGAAAGAGAAAAAAAAATAGATAAATAAATATAATAATAATAATGAAAATTAGGCAATTTTCGTTATTATTATTATTATTATTATTATTATGAAAATTGTATAATTTATGCAATTTGACTACACTTTTGGAAATAATAAATTACGTTTTATTAAATGAAAAAAAATGTAATTTTATGTTTATTAGGGAGAATGAAAAAAATAAGTGATAATAAAATTGTAGCATTTTTACAATGTGTCGTAAGGTTTGGTATTTTAACAATAATAATTTTTAATAAATTGAAGAATTAAATTTAAATTTTATTGGTAAATGAATTTAATAATAAAATTTGATAATAATATTTAACAATAATAACAGCAATAAAATTTAACAATAATAATAACAATAATATCAACAATAATATTTAACTTAAATTTTATTGTTAAATGAATTTAATAATAAAATTTAATAATAATATTTAACAATAATAACAGCAATAAAATTTAACAATAATAATAACAATAATATTTAACAGTAATAATAACCATAATATTTAACAATAATAACAGCAATAAAATTTAACAATAATAATAACAATATCAAATAAAAAACAATGAAGAATAAAAAAACAATAAAGAATAAGAGAGAGAGAGAGAGAGAGAGAGAGAGGGAAAGAGGCAGAACGATTCAACGTTTTGGTGCATACATCGGGTCGTCAGTGGCAGAATGCACCCAAGAGAACTCGGAGTTCTCGGGTTTGGTTTTGTTTGGCTCGCGTGCCGTGCAAGCCTGGATGAAACAAAGAGCGAGAGAGAGAGAGAGAGAGAGATAGAAGTGCAACCCAAACGTGAGTTTGGCGGAACGTCGCGCGTCAATCAAAGACGAGTGCACCCCCTTTATAGCAATTGGAGTATGGAAAGGGAGGCCTCCCTTTAGGGCAGGGGGGAGCACTTACAGCCGACACTCATGACGTCTTTCATCCTCTGGATTCGGTAAATGATCCTTGGACTCGATGCCTACACGGATCGATCAAATCCATATGCACATACGTGCCTGGGTATTATGGAGTCAGTGATGTGTTGGGGTATTTCCAATTGTGTACGAGGATAGCATTTAAAACGAACGCGATACTCGCCAAACGAAGGAACTCCGGCTTGGAACATGATGCTCCTTGAAGGGCTAACGCTGATTTCTAGTTATCGGTTTTTACCATCCTGATAACACTGGGGGGTCAACTACGTTTCCGGTAGGGGTTTTTGGCATTTTTTTCGATAGAAGTCGTTGGAATGGTTCTGTTAGGGAATATTGGAGTGTTTCTATTAGGGAATATTGGAATGTTTCCATTAGGAATCATTGCCATGTTTCCAATAGGAGTCTTTGGAATGTTTCTATTAGGAAATATTGGAATGTTTCCATTAGGAATCATTGGAATGTTTCCATTAGGAATGATTGCCATGTTTCCATTAGGAATCATTGCCATGTTTCCAATAGGAGTCTTTGGAATGTTTCTATTAGGAAACATTGGAATGTTTCCATTAGGAATGATTGCCATGTTTCCATTAGGAATCATTGCCATGTTTCCACTAGGAGTCTTTGGAATTTTGCTGTTAGGAAACATTGGAATGTTGCTATTAGGAAACATTGGAATGTTTCTATTAGGAAACATTAGAATGTTGCTATTAGGAAACATTGCCATGTTTCCATTAGGAATCATTGCCATGTTTCCAATAGGAGTCTTTGGAATGTTTCTATTAGGAAACTTTGGAATGTTTCCATTAGGAAACAATGGAATGTTGCTATTAGGAAACATTGGAATGTTGCTATTAGGAAACATTGCCATGTTTCCATTAGGAATCATTGCTGTTTCCATTAGGAATGATTGCCATGTTTCCATTAGGAATCATTGCCATGTTTCCACTAGGAGTCTTTGGAATGTTTCTATTATGAAACATTGGAACGTTTCCATTAGGAATCATTGCTGTTTCCACTATGAATCATTACCATCTTTCCCCTAGGAATCATTACCATCTTTCCACTAGAAATCATTACCATCTCTCCACTATGAATCATTACCACGTTTCCGCTAGGAATCATTCGATCGTTACCACCATCAACAATCACAATGCATTCGTCATAGAATTATTGGCATCTTTCCATCAAAAATCACTGGAATCTATCCAAAAGTTTTCTTCCAAAGCCCTGACCGCATAAATAATAAGCACTCCCTACAAAAGTCCACTAAATTGCTGGACGCGGGTGTTTAAATCACTCCGGCAACCTAACTCTCGCAATTATACACTCCAGTATTTTGATCTATGTCCACAGTCATACACGTACCAATTCCCTTCACGTACGTGCATTAAGAATTCATTGCTATACATACATATATACACTATCCCACCAAGATGCAAAATCAGGGAGAGAGAGTTGCTTTGGCAAAGTCGTCAGGCAGTGAACGAACAGCGAAAAGCGATCGAAGGAGCGATCGCATTTTGAGCCATCTTTACACGCGTGCGGTCCGTTCGCGTGATGCACGCATGCCGAGCCCCTCTCCTGCCCCCCCCCCCCCCCCCCCCCTCCTCGTTTCTTTTCCTCGAGTTCTCTTGCCCTTTTTCTTTCTCTTTTCCTTTCTCTTTCTCCGAGTGCTTGTCTCCTTTATCTCCGGTCTCTTCGTACCCGTTTTTTCTGCCTCCAACGAGAACTGCCGCTATTTCCAACCAGCTAAGAATTTTTTTTTTTTTTTATTTTTTTTTTATTTTCTTTTTATCATTTTTTTTTTTTTCGTTTCGAAAAGTCTACGCTTTCGTGATTTTTCCGGTAGCAATAAAATCGCGTTGTAAATTTGATTTATAAAAAAATAAAAATAAATCAGAGAGAGAGAGAGAGAGAGAGAGAGAGATAGCTGAACGTACAGAGAGAAAAAAACACCTCTCTTTCATGGAGATCGAAGAAATCAAGGGAACGATAGTGAACCCCAACGATTATTTCGATAGACCTTGAATCACCGAACAAAATTGCTCTCCCATTAGCACGACGCTGAGGTACCGAATACATCGATACGTACGAGGGATTTGAGGAGGAGAGGGGATGAGAATCGAAGAAAGATGAAGAAGAGAGGCCCGAAGGCGTCGAGATCCGGAGAGACTCGAAACATACATATATATATATATATATATATATATATATATATATATATATATATATGTGTGTCTCTCTTTTTTTATCCCCTCCCCCCTCCCCTCCTCTTTGCCACCCTCTTTCTCGCTCTTTCTCGATATCCTTTACTCCTGGCCCGTTGATGGCGAAAACGATTCGCGCAGATTCATTCTTTCGGCAAAGACTTAAGGGGGAGGAGAAGAAATCGCCTCGCAGGAACGATTCAAACGTTTCTGCAATCCGGGGCCCCTTTTTTTTTTCTTCTCTCATCCTCGGTGTTCCCTCGGCCACCACCGAATCGCGAACGAGACGCGTTCGAAGCGAATGGAATATAAAAAAAATGGAAATGAAAAATAGATTTTATAAAAAAATATGGGAGTGACGATGGAGACCTGCCAGCTTCTTCGTACTTTGAGACTGATTCGATCTTTTTTTATTGTTCCATCTTTTGATTTCTATGCGGTCGGGTTTTTGGTTATTTTTTATTGTTTGGGTTTGTTTGGGTTTTTTTGGGTTCATTTGATTTTTGTAGAGTCCGAAAGATTGGTAAACAAAATTTTGATTGTACTGAAACGAGAACGAAAAAAGATCCACGGAAACAAATATTTTTAGGATTTCGTTTTGTTTTTTTTTTTTTTTTTTAGTTTTTATTATTCTACATATTTTTTTAGATTTTGAAATTTTTGTGCAATCTTTTTAACGAACGAAATCTTTTTTCTTTTTTCTTTTTGGCAATAAACATTTTCATGAAATATTTTTATGAACAAAGATTTCTATTCTTTTTTTTTTTTATATATAATTCTGTTTTATGGGGATTTTGGATATTGGATTTTGGATTCCAGTCTGGAGGAATTTTCTAAATATAATTTATAGATATTCCGCATCCACGTATTTTATTTATAAAAAATACTTTTGTTAAATATAATTGTAAAATATCAATGTAATATGAACAATAATAAATATTACGTGAAAAAATAATAAATATAGTATACTTATTGAAATGTAATTTTGTTTAGATAAATATATATATTTTAATATTTTATTATATTGTTCGGTATTAATATGCTTTAATGAACGAATTAAAAATATAATTAACATTCAGTGTTGAAACAATTAAAATGAAATTAAATAAACAAACAAAAAAAAAAAAAAACGAAAAAAACGAACGAAAGAAATACAAAAAATCATTTTCGTGGATGAAATCGATTTTTGCTCGTGATATTTATTGATAATTTTGGAAAAAGGTTTGGTAGCCGGATTCACGACGCGGCACAAAGTTTTTGGCCTACGGAGGCCGAGAGCTCGCGATGCGCTTCTCTCCGGCCACCGAGTCCCGATTCTCTTCGATCACCGGAAACACTGACTCGTTTTTCTACTTAACAATGAATTCTCGTGTATCACCGAATCTCGAGTATAATGCACGATCCTGTGTGGCTCATTGCTCGCTTCGCGAGAAAATAATAACGGCAGATAACGAGGATTTATGATGATCTCGATAAAGAATATTACATAGCCGTGTTTGCATGCACGTTGATAAAGAAAGTCGTGTACATTCCGAGCCCCCTTAAAATTGAATCGACCGATGTTTGTCCAGAAGACTGAAATTCATTTTTTTATTATCGATATATATATATATATATATATATATATATATATATATATATATATATATTTTCGTTCGAAAAATCACTGCAGTAGGAATAAATTAATGCATTTTTAAAATATACATTTTTCGTAATTAAATTAATGTTTAAAACATTAAAAAATAGAATAAAATAATATGAAATAAAATAAAATAAAACAAACCCAAACAAAATAAAATTAAATAAAATAAAATATGTATATATTTTTTTTTCGTTCGAAAAATCACTGCAGTACGAATAAATTTATGCATTTTTAAAATATAGATTTTTATAATAAAATAAAACAAACCCAAACAAAATAAAATACAAAAAACCAAAAATAAAAAGATTAATAAAACAAAATAAAATTAAATAAAATAAAATGAAATAAAATTAAATAAAATATATATATATATTTTTTTTTCGTTCGAAAAATCACAGCAGTACGAATAAATTAATGCATTTTTAAAATATACATTTTTCGTAATTAAATGAATAATTAAAAAAATTAAAAAATATAATAAAATAAAATAAAACAAAACAAAACAAAACAAAACAAACCCAAACAAAATAAAAGACAAAAAAACCAAAAATAAAAAAAGATTAAAAAAAAAACAAAATGAAAGAATATTAATTCTTCCGCAACGAACGAAACTCCAAGTAATAAATAATGAATTCCCGGGGTATCCTCGATTGCGTCGAGGGGTCAAAAAAAAAAAAAAAAAAAAAAAAAAACAAAAAAAA
>JAPYZI010006140.1:0-17396 GCA_030523105.1 Ophioninae sp. A BG-2022a | reverse complement strand
ACCAACCTTTCCAACGCCATCTAGTGTTAATCGATTGGACTTATACAACGCGAGATACAGATAACTAAAGCCGTGTATTGTAAAAATCATGGATTTATTTTTACTACACCTAATACGAAGTTAAACTTCTATCCATATTAGGCGTTTGAAAAATAATCAGCGTTTTATGATACGTAAGTACTCTAATTGATCCTTCGTAATTATTTACGGGTTTTGCGAACCTACTTTTTTTTTATAACAGAGATCGTAAACTCTTATTTCTTCTTTTCACTCTAATTTTCTTCTTATTAGAATTATTCACAGTCCTTTTTTAGAAATTTACGTAGAATATGTGATAAGAGTACGTAGGATAATTGGTAGCAGAATTCATAGTACAAATCGGCGAGCTTCGATGCATGGCAAAACTGGATAGATGAACCCTGTGTAACTTCGACATTCCCTATTTCTAATAGACATCCTCCGATTGCCGAACATGGCTACTCCATGCAACGTTCTTTGTTTCTCCACCACCTAATAAATGAAAAATAAATTCAGTTCGGAACTTACCGTTGAAAAGTTGCTTATCACTATAGAAAAGTGATAAGAAAATTGGTTGTATCAAGATAGTACTCCACGTCCAATGACTCGAACGATTTTAAGAAAAATTGGCGACACGAATGATTGCAACTGAAGGATCATACAATACCAAATTCAGCAAAAGCATACTTACCGTTCAATGTTCCTTTTAGCTCATTGAATGAGTAATTCATCACAGTGAAACGAACACGTTAGTATGTGGGACGACACGCGAATGAATTTTCCTCGATAATGCACGCGCGGATTCTTTCTTCGCCAGCACAATGAATACCATCGAATACCAGAAGCGTTTACGCCAACGATAATTCTGAAGTCGCCTACGCGTAGGGTCTCCGTGTTAAAGAACGTTAGGAAAGACCCGTATTGCAGGAGTGGCCCCCACGAAAACGCCTCATTTACCTACTCATCATCATTGCTTCGTTACGTCATATCCTTCATCAATATTTCGATCGCGCAAAGGAATTTCGGTTATGAAAAAGGTACTTCTTGAATTTTATAGGATACGCTTACGTCGACGCGAATAAAATTCTCCAAACGGTGGCGTACACGGCGGACGCGGAAAAAGGTTTCAGAGTGAGAGCGAGCAACGCGCCTTATAATCCGGAAAATCGTTTCTTCGCTGAAACACCGGAAGTCGCGGCAGATCGGAAGCGCCATCTCGATGAATTCGAGAAAATCGTTGGCGACAAAGACGCGGCGCGTCTTCCGCGAAATCCTGAACTTGCGATAGCCTCCAAAGATCACCAGGAGGAACAACGAGTAACAAGCTCGGCAACATCCTCCAACACAATTTCGAAAGATTCGAAGATTCCGTTTTTATTGACGGGTCTCGAAGCCTCCAGAATCGCGATACCAAAACCAGATTCGAATCTGGTCTCCAAGGTCGACGAGATCGATCGACGAGAGGAGAACACGCGGAACGAGGATAACGCCTATCAAAACCCACGCTATCAGAGTCTCGACAATCCTACGAGGGTCGTTCCTCTACCGAGTCTTCATGGAACTATCGTCGCACCGTCAACCTCGTACATTCATCTTCCGGTAGTGCCTTACGGACTTGTTCACAGCTCGCTTCGCCACACTCAGGACTCCCTTGGACAATACGACTACAGTTACGTGGGTGATACTAGCTCGAAAACGGAATCCCGCGCGCTCGACGGTACGACGAGAGGCGCCTACAGTTACGTCGACGCGAACGGATTGCTCCAGCAAGTTCATTATATCGCTGATCACAACGGTTTTCGAGTTTTGGCGACCAACTTACCGGAAGCTTGAAACTTTTACGACGACTCAATCATTATTACCCCTTTCCCGAGGAGTTGACTACTGTATTTCAGATTTTTGTAGCATCATCGTCGTTGTTTTATTATTACGATTTTTTTTTAGCGATCATCGATCCCGGCAATAATGGGGTAGTAAAAAGCTAACGCTGCTTCCCGAATCTTCCCGTGGAGAAACTAATTTTCCTTAACTTATATCATCCTGTCATAACCCGTCGGGCCATCTTTGGAGTCGAGAAATCACTCATCTTGATTTTAGGAAAGTATCGGCTGTTCGTATTCAATAATTATCCCGTCATACAACTGTTCACCGTTTACGTTTAATTTCACGAAATTGAAATATAATTTTTGATCGATGTATTTGCTTATTCGATAAAGTGGAACGAATCAACAATTGTATCAGTGCTACGAATGGCTCATGCATCGTCATCTTTCGATCGTATGTAAGATACAAAACTTTGTAACTTTCCATCACCCGCGGACTTTTTCTGATAATCAGATGCCCTCCTTAATCCCTTAATCTTTCGATCTTTTCTGCTTTGTTTTTCGATAGACTTTTTTAAACGATATGAAAATAAAGTATTCGACGCCGTTTTTGTATCCGGTTGATCTAAATCTGTAAAACGAAAGATCGGCGAATATCTCTCGGTCGGTCGAAGAAATTCAACTGAGAGTTTCCGCTACGACGTGTCATAATTGAAAAGAACGAGCTTTGAAACGTGTGTCCTTGAAATTGAATTGATAGCTTTCGATTTATGAACTCGGATTTCTTAAGTTTCTTGGGATTTTTTATATTTTTTATGATAATGGAAAAAAAAATGTTCGCTGACTTTCAACGATGGTCAGTTGATACGATTGCGAGACAACGAGGACACCTTTTTGCGCACGAATATCTTCTTACCTGCCGTTACTTTCTCGTTGACTTTTCAAGCTCACACGTCTTAAGTACACGATAAAATTCGTATTAGTTATTCATACCCCGATCCTTTTAATATTGCACTCCTACAAGGAGAAAACGTAAACTTTGAAGTCTTGCCATATATTTTAATGTTTTGTCGTCTTCTCTTATTTTCACGCGTACAGGCATTGATGGGGCATCTCACTGTGACGGTCTGAGAAATAAACTTGTTTCACCAATTTTTAAAATACACTTCCTGTTCTTTGTAGGCTCAATTAAAGATACGTTATTTCCCATACTTCGAATTAGATCGAAGTAAAATATTTTTTTTAAAAAGAAAAGTTTGTTGAAATACAATAAAAGATAGAGTGAACGGTTATTGAAAATATCTCCCTTCTGATGGGACTGAAAGCTCTGATTTGATTCGTCCGATTAAAAAAATTAAATTTCTCCATAATCTGCAACGGTTGTTTTTTTTATTAGCGTTACCGTTTTTCATTTTGATTATTTTTCGTAATATCGATAACTTCCAAAATAAAAAGTAAATAAAATACTTCCATGCAAAATACTGTACAAAATAGTAGTGGAAATAAAAAATTACATTTGAGGCGTCGTTCGATAATCGTTATTACAATAACAATAAAATATTTTTAAAACTATCCGAAGAATAACTGGTCCGATTTTCACGCCAGTTTTAAACAGGTTCAAAAAAGTAGTTACGAAAAAAAAAAAAAAAAATCGTTTTATGAAATCCGGGCGGTAAAGACTGCCGGTCAACTTCCTCGTACTGAAAATGCTGTAACACTATAATTTTTGTAAATCATTAAAAAAATGTTGGCGTACGCGTCTGTGAAAGTATATTGTACAAGAAAAAGCACAAACAATATCGTTCTTTGAAGAAGAAATTTCAAGGTCATAGCTAGCTTCTATATAAACTGTGTACCACTCTTGTTTGCGGTGAATATTATCGGGAAATGATTAACTTAGCTTATCTATATTTGCCCAAACGATATGGCTGCACGTTTAACGACGCAGTATTAAGCTAATGAAATATACATATGTAAATGTAATACATGTAGTACATGTTACGAGATACGCGAGTAGCTTGAATTTATTCGCATATATACAGGGTGACAATAGTAATGTGGACGCACGTTTTGAAACCTAATAATAATAATAATAATAATAATAATAATAAAGTTCAATGGCTAATTAATTTTGTTGTGTCCGTGTGATTTGTATAATTCTGAGCTTTAACGGGACGTCATGTTTGAAAGAACGTTAATCGAGCGGTGAGTATAGCAGGAATGATATTGTCAACAAAAGGATAGTTTGGCGTGGACGAGCGGTTCAAAGGATGAGTAAAATTGAGCGAGACTTTTCGTTCACTGCTGCTTCGGTTCCTCTTTTACTTTTTGTCTGTGCAATCTCTGCACGAGATACTCTCTTTCTGACACAGATACGTCTCCTCTTTCCCTTTTCCGCTTTTTTTTTTTCTTCGCGAGTCTTTGTCTTCCTCTTCTATCTCTCTTTTCACTCTTATACAGTTTATCATTATTCGTTCATCCGTCTCGTTCGCTCCGTCCCTTTAGCTCTCTCAGTCTCTTTCAACCTCTTTTGCAATCGTTTTTCTCGAGCGGTGTCCCGGCTTCTCGGTATCTTTTCTGTCTTCTTTCCTCCGCCCCTTCTCCTATCTATATCCCTTCCTCGTCTATCTTGCTTCCTGTTCATTTCCTTCGCCTTTGTCCGTTCCTTTATCTCTTCGGTCTCTTTCCTCTTTTAATAACCCTCCGCCCCTTTCACTGCCCTCGAAGCTCTGCCATACTTGAGATCTCATTCGGGTTAGTTATATGTTCTATAGTGATGTAACAATGCCCGAAGTAGAGCGCATGCTGGCGCTCCCTCGTCTAGGCTGTTGAAAATCGATGAGCAACCCGCCGCAAACCCTCAAGACTCGAAGCCATTGAAGATATATTGATCGCCCGATTGTCACTAGTGTCGCCCGATGTCATTCCATTAGCCCAAATGTTCGAATTGCATGTCCCGCTAGCAACTCAACGTGCGCGCGGTTCATTTGGGACTCTGGAACGAGGCCGCCCGGCTTCAGGAGTCCTCTTCTCAAACGAATGGAACTTGTAGGATCATTGGTTTATTTTCGGTGTCGGGTATAATTAGTCCACTCGGAATATACATGAGCTTTACCGAGACCTATTCTCGGGGACCATCGAAGCGCTCGCTTGTTTTTTTTTTCTTCGCCTAGGTTCTTTGGGTCACTGGAAACATACCCTGAAATGATTTACTCAATCATTTTCTACGGGCGGTCATCACGGTCTTTCGAAAGAACGAAAAAACTCGGTTTTTTGACGAGTTAGCGATTTAAAAAAGTTCCATACGTTCTACCGTCAGTTTCTTCGACTATTCGTAGCTGTACGATCCAATCTGCTGTAAGTACTGGTGTCGAGTTATCTCATGTTTCTTGTGAGGGAGCTTCCGTCCACTTCGAAATTTTGAAACCGCTATTCTCTCAAACGGCTGAACCAATCGGTACGAAATTTGTTGTGTACATTCAGGACGATGGCACCGAGGGCCCTCCGGTCGCCATTTTGAATGAAAACGTTTGATTCTTGAGAAATAGCAACGACAAACCGAGAACACGCTTCCGTCCACTTCGAAATTTTGAAATCACTATTCTCTCAAACGGCTGAACCAATCGGTACGAAATTTGTTGTGTACATTCAGGACGATGGCACCGAGGGCCATCACCATTTTGGATGAAAACGTTTCATTCTTGAGAAATCGCGGTTTTAAACGTTTCGACTATCTCTCTCGCACTCGTTTGTCACGTGGTAATGTTCGTAATGCCCTTAAATCCGAATTTGAAACGTGCGATGTAGACAATTTTTCACCGAATTGTTTATCGTTAAAGTTATATTCTTTGCAAAAGTGTAAGTATTCATTACTATAAACTTGGTATTTCGATAAAATGCAATATAACAACGGAACATTAAAAAAAACGAAACTTATTTCGTACAGCACTATGAAATAGGAAAAAATATAACAAACAAGAAAAAAGAGAGGAAGAATTTTGAAATGTAGTCGTTACAAGCCACCCATAATACTTTTTCTTCATGTTACATATTTTTATAATTTAAGTGGCAGTTTAAGATTTCCTTAATAATTTTAAATCTTCAGGTATGAAAACCGCACGATAATTAAATAATAATGTAATAATTAATGCGATAATTAATCATTTTCAGGAATGACTCGAGGCATTGTGATCAAGGTTCTATGAAAAATGTCGTGTACAGGTTTCTTTTATTTAATTTTTAATAAATAAAATTGTTGAGTTTCGCTTATCCTCCACGTCACATATTTATTATCATATAATCTCACTTCTTCATGTTTCACTTATGTTTATGTATATAGTTACATTTGGTATCATTCTTTCGACCAGTATCGGTCCTTAAGGTTTTGCGTTTCGCGCGCAAACACAACGAAATTAATGCACGAGTACGTTGGATGTTTTCGATCACTCATAATTTCGAGGTGGCCATCAATCACAAACGCTCATCGTGAAAGCCACGTGTGCGTGTGTACGTTACGTTCGTCGCGGTTAACGCGTGCAAAGTTCGATATGCGTCAGTCAGAATATTTAAAAAAAAGCAAAAAAAAAAATGCACAATGTCCGACGATTTCGATTTCGTATAAATAATTATGATAATGGTACAATAATGACCGTAACGGTAGGAACAATAGCAATAATAATTAAAAAAATAACATTTTCGTAATGTACAGGATTTGTATAGTTATCGATTACGCATCGATTTTTATATGTCCTTTGTGCGTGTTCCGATTCGAAAAATTTCGTTTCGCACGCGACATAGTATTTCTTCTCCTCCGTACATTGTTCTTCCTTGTTCACTTATATAAGTTACCGACAATCTATATAATCCGGTATTATATAGAACACCTGATCAGTTTATAGACTGCCAAAAACGTTCAGGCAATGTATAAAATATTGTTTATTCAATATTTAATATAGGCATTCTATATACAGTATCAAATGTATAGCCGGAAAAGTGTTGAGTAAACGTGATTACAAACAAACCAAAAATATTCTCGTATTTCAACAACTCGAACTTTAACGTCATCCGAACATCTCGTACCGACTGAATTGGTGCCCAATTAGACTCAAACGAATCCAAACAAACAAACAGTTAGTACCCAAGCGAATCAAAGACTTATTCACAATTGTGTAATATTACTTTTACAAACAGGTAACAACAATTTGTAATTTCACGTGAAATTTCAATGTACTTTCTTCTTTTTCTTGTTCTTTTTTTTTTTGTTTTTTTTTTTTTTTTTCATAAAGATTATTTTAACGGGCAATCGATTAATTTTAGTACAATTGATTATGAGAAAACAAAAGGTCTTTTTATTTGCCCATTATTTCATAGTTTACCCGATCGCATAATCGCATTCTATAAAATGCTTGGATATTCCGTACATTATGTATAGGCACAGTATGCAATGGATAACGATATAAACTTACGTTATACGTTCCTGTCTTCAATAATCCGGTGTTGTATAGAATAACGAGGTATTCTATAGAATGCCTGCATTTTACACATTGCCGGTAACATATACACGAACTATCACTTGCTTGTTTAAACATTTCAGACACGCAAAGTTATGATTCTTTCGGTCGTTCGTTCTTTTATTCCGTACATTCGCTCTTGCCCAATTTATTCGTACGTAATTCGGGGATCATGAAACAACGACTAGAATATGGTACGGCGTGATTCGCATACGTTTGATTGACCACCCTTTTCAATCGCACCGGCTCATCTTTCGAATTTTCTTTCTGACTGGTTGAGAACCTTTCTTGTGTATTTGAAAGGCTCTATCGAATACGAATTAGGAAATATTATTGTTCGATTAAAGCCATCGTTAGGTATAAACAAAATTATCACCGGATTCGAATTTTTCGATATAATCAAGCACGGAATATGATCTTCACGTTTACGGTTGAATAGCTCAACGCCAAATTGACGTTCCATCCGTCCGATTGAAGACTCTTGAGACTGAATATTTTTACTTCGAAATGAGATTTTTTTTTGTTGTTTCTAGATATATCTTGATTTAGGGAAAATATTATTTTGCGATCGATGAAGATGCGTTTGTTAAATAATTGTGTTCTGAGGTTTTCGAGTCTTACGGCCAACCTCGAGAAATGTCAACGAAACGCTGGGTCTTTCAAGTTTTAACGGGAATTACGATATTTCCTTTGAAAATGAATGGGGACGATGAGAAAAGGTGATGGATGAAATTTCTTCGACGCACTCCATTACATTCAGGTATACTTAGACTTTTATAGCTCTTTGTTTGGCGCTGAGTTTGTTCCACTTTACTTTTCCCTTGTTCGTCCTGTCTGTGATCGTGTGATCGCGCAAACCGGGTGTAAAGATGACTCGGGAAGTTCTGGGGTCGAATACCACGCGATGGCCGGCAGCCCGGGCGTGCTACAATCATCTGGAATCGCTCTGGGAATGAGCGTTGTGCTCGGAGCTCTGATCGAGATCCGAATCTTCGATCGATACACCATGATGGGATTCTCGGATCGTGTAACTCGGGCTCCTCTCCGTTCTGCAAATTTTTCAAGCGCAGAGATGTTGGTTAAGATTAATTAAGGGGCGCTCGGATAGGAAACTCTAACTTCGATTGACCAGAAGGCTCGAAATTACGAATTTTAATATTCCTAAACTACAAATTTCGTAAAGCTTCGATTGACCAGGAAAATCAAAATTACGAATTTTAGTATTCCTAAACTACAAATTTTGTAAAGATTCGATTGACCAGGAAACTCAAAATTACGAATGTTAATATTCCAAAAATACAAATTTCGTAAAGATTCGATTGACCAGGAAACTCAAAATTACGATTTTTAATATTCTTGAACTACAAATTTCGTAAAGCTTCGATTGACCAGGAAACTCAAAATTACGAATTTTAATATTCCTAAACTACAAATTTCGTAAAGCTTTACCAAGAAACTCAAAATTACGAATTTTAATATTCTAAAAATACAAATTTTGTAAAGCTTCGATTGACCAAGAAACTCAAAATTACGAATTTTAATATTCCTAAACTACAAATTTCGTAAAGCTTCGATTGACCAAGAAACTCAAAATTACGAATTTTAATATTCTAAAAATACAAATTTTGTAAAGCTTCGATTGACCAGGAAACTCAAAATTACAAATATTAAAATCCCTAAACTACAAATTTCGTAAAGCATCTATTGGCCAGTAGACTCAAAATTACGAACTTTAATATACCGAAACTACAAATTTCGTAAAGCTCATGCCAGCAAAAGCTTTACGAAATTTCTAGTTTCGAAATATAAAAATTCGTAATTTTGCGTCTTCTGGTCAATCGAAGTTCGGATTCCCTACCCAATCCCAATTAAGGACCATAACTGGCGAGGTTACACAAGCACGATTGGCTACGATGCACTCGAGGCGAAGGTTCAACAAGCGTAAGTTAAAGTATTTTTTTTTTTTCAATCATCTTCAGCTCGGAAGTATAAACGAATGATCTATTGGCGAACCGGAAGGTACACAGACCTCCACTATGTTATACAATATTGAGATAAAAATCGACCGATTCGTTCGTAGATTCGCTGTGCACGCTTAGAATCCAAAGTCCAACGTATAAAAAAATTGGGAGCGGATCGATCGAACTAGCGAGACAACAGTTTTTCAATCGCTGCAATAGCGAACGAGAAATAACAAATGAACGTCGACGAATATTGTTCAATAAATGCGAGGTATACGCGAGAGACACACGTATTCCACAAATATTCATTTGTTAGTATTCGTTCGTTCTCGTTCGCTAGGTTTGTACGCGAGTTGGCTATTCGACTTGCCAATGGATTACCCGCTTAACTCTCGTGGTCATCCATTGATCGTAGGTACGAATTTAACCGTACGTAGTCACATTTATTTTTGGCCCCCTAGCCCGTCACACATGGCTTGTCGGATCAACAATTTTGTTACGTCTATAGCTATAAACAAATGCCTATTTTTAAGGGCCAATTGTAGGGAAATCGAAAAGGCATACTCTGCTGAACGAGAATAAGAACAGCGAAACATGAAAATCCTATTTATATGAAGGTTAACACATTTCGAACCGAACGTCAAATTTCGTTCGAACCAAACGCAAAATCTCGTCGCATAGCTGAAGAAACCGAAGAAAGAAATTTCTGCATGGTTTTGTTTGAAACCGATTTGCAACTTTCGATATATTCGCCTCTTCAGCTAACGCGCGGGTTTATGCGATTATCCTCATAGCTCCGTCAGGTGTTCGTTTCGGGTAACCACAAAAGATTGAATAGAAGAATTTTTCGGCCCTGGGAATCGAACGAGGATTCCATTTTTTTTCCTCTTTATAATTAAACAAAACCTTGTTTTCTTGATTCCGGATGAGGATATTCCAATATTCGTATGGGAAAAGGATATGATTTTCGTATTTCAAAGCAAGTGTCTAGTTTCGAATTTTCAGAAAATCGATGTTTTTTTCTTCATTTTCCAACGGCTTGTAGTGTCAAAAATGACCTCTCAAAAATTGGTGACGAAATTCGCTGTAGAAAAAAAGTTACAGCGGCTGTGTAGGGACTTTAAAAGCATTTTTCTCGAAATCACTTTTTTTCAACTCGCGGACGGATAATCTCCGAAACCGCTCGATCGATGTTGATAAAACTTTGTGCTATCCTTTATTGAGGTGTGGTAATTCACCACATTAGAAAAAAAAACAAAATATCAAAATTCACAGGACATAAATGATGCCAAAAAAGAAAAAAGTTCGATCAATATTTTACCAAAGCCGCAATTATTTTTTTATTATCGATTTTCTGTCAAACGGTGGTGAATTACCACTTGGGAAACCTTCTTCTATAAAATGACGTTTTTTGTTTTTATTTCGCACTCGCAGATTCGGAGATTAACCGTCCGCCATGGAAACATTTTTTTTCTGCAGCTTCTACTTTAATGCCCTCTACGAATTGTTTATAAAATGCTAAATAAAATAAAAAAGAACATTCCTATTGTATATGATTAACATAAAGTCCTCGTTAAAAATTTATTGTTTCATCTACCATAGAAGACAAGAAATTTTTGTTTTAATTTGCTCATTTGTCTCTCTATAGATTAGACTCCGATCTAACGGAGCAGATGAAAAAAATATTTATTATTCTAAACTTGCGTCTAGTAATGACTCGGTGTATCAAAAAATTGTCAATTTTTGATCATGTTTGAGTTTCAAGGATGAATTACGTATACGAATTATTTACCTCACCGCTGCCAACTGACTTCCGTCGCTGCCACGTCTCAAACGACTCCCCCTCTTTGTGCACAGACAGTTGCATATTATTCTCTTGAAGGCGAATCTAAAGTCCTTGCTGAAGAGCGCATAGATGCATGGATTTATTGCCGAGTTGCAATAGCCGAGCCAGAAAAGAACGCTGAATACCGTTGGATGGATGCAATTCGGGCAAAAGGCACGCAGTAGATACATGGTGAAGAACGGTAGCCAGCAGAGAATAAAGACGCCTACTATAATGCCCAATGTTTTTGCTGCTTTTGTCTCCATGCGAAATCTTTTCACCTGAAATATTTTTGGTCGTTTCAATGTTTTTCATCAAGTTATTAAAACATTAGGGTCGGTTTTGTCTTTGTTCTTTTCGAGATTTTTATTTTTTTAGATGTATAAGCCGAAGCACTTTGTTAGGGTAAGAGCGTTCCTGATAACTCGGTGCTTTGTCCGTCACGCATACGTGAAAAACAGCCATTTTTTTACTAATAGCAGGTAATCTAATTTCGTCGGGTTTTCATTTTACTGGTATTAGGAGATTGAAAAATATTGGTCTTTCAAAGTAAACATATTCCGTTGCTTCTTCCTCACGAACAAAAAAATAACGCCCAAATTTAAAAATCGGGAAAAAATCACAAAAATCCTGTGTTATATATCAAATACTATGAGCGTTGCAAAAAAGTTGGTGGGCGTTTCGTTTCGCCGAAAACGCGCTGTTTTCGCAAAAAAAAAAAAAATATATATTTCTTCAAAAAGAATAAATAGCCGACCAAACACAAAAATTCTGGTCAATTTAACATGATGTCATGTAATTTTTTTCCTCTTTAACTTTTTTTCATTTTTCCTCTTTCATTCGTTTTTTTTTTTTTTTTTTTCATTTTTTTTAAAGTGCGCTGTCGGACAAAGTAAACGCGCGCTTACTTTTTTCCAAGTCTCACAGTGTTTGATATATGAAACAAGATTTTTGTGATTTTTTTCCGATTTTTAAATTTGGGCGTTAATTTTTTGTTTATACAAAATATTGTGAAGTCAAATCGTTCCGAAAAAATCTGAAAAAATTCTCGAGTACCTTTCAGACATAGTACAATAATATAAAAAATCGCGGGACAAATCGGAGAGGTGACGAGTCAAACCCAGGTCGAATCGGCATGGAATGCCCCATATACATTAATATACTAATATTCAAAATAAAAAATGTTCGTAAGTGTTAAAGGAAGAAACAAGAGAAATGAAAAGTAGGTTAAGGCAATGGTGCTGAAAAATATATTTTTGTAAAGGGCTGGAAATAACAATCATGCAAATGAGATCCAATTATATATATATATATATATATATATATTAATATTAATATTAATATTCAAGGCAAACGAATTTCCATACTACCAAAAAATGACGCGACAGTAATCGGAAAGTTTCCCTCAGACCGATATTCTTTTGCATGTCGATATAGTACGATCTATTATGATAAATTTTGAAATATTTATTTTTGTAATAAAGGACTAAAGTTACAAAGGGATTAATCATCGAAGGCCAATCGGAAAATCTGATAAAAAGTTTCACGCAACCAAGTAGTTTGACACGATAAAAAAATTTGATGACTCTTTATCAAAATTAATGGAGATTGTTGCGGTCCGCATGGTAATTTATGAATTTATACGTTAACGATCGAAATCTAATTTACTTTCGGAATTTGCTATTTGTATATTTGCTTATTCACGCGCTAATGAAAAAGCTCACTCGTCGTTCGTTCGCTCGCTCTTTCTATCGGGCTATATCTTTTTCACTCTAGTTTCGTCCACCTCTCCCGTTCGCAATCGCCGTGATTCAACAGTCCCCCTCCTTTTTCCCGAAGGATTGACATCGGGGGTATTCTGTTTGCGTGCGCGTGAACCATCGCAGATATAATAATTATTGAGTGCGTGTTAATAACACGAATATTCGGATTACATTTATCAACGGAACGCGCCTCTATTGCGTGTCCCTCGAGAATAAATTATCGAGATATTTTCATTTTGTTGCTCTTTCAACCTCGGGTATTAGCCTGCCATGTAATTAAGGAATCGTCTTAGTGTGAAATTTCCAAAAAATCGTGTTTTTTTTCCATTATCGTATAGTATAGAGTGTTCTAAACGTTCTCTCAATTTTTTTAAATCGAAATTCAAATTATTACGGTCGCTACAGCTTTTCTTGTAGAAAGGGAACGGAGCGGGACTATGTGGAACTAGAATCTTTAAAAGCGTTTTTTTCGGAATGACGTTTTTCAAAACGGTGTTCACTCTCAAAGGAAGAGTTTTGAAGATATCTATTTCCAATTTTGAGAGTACATTTTTAACGTCATTCTCTATCACGCTATAGGAAGCTTTTTTGTTTTGAAATCTTCCTATTTTTTTTTACGAAAAATTATCGAAAAAAGGGCAAAATTCGATACTTTTTGTTCAAACCGCCACCATTTTGTCAAATTGAAAAAAAAGCCTCCATAGCGCGATAACGACTTTCCTACAAATTAACAATCTTTTCGAAATGTTTGTTTCAGACCAAAATTGCGGCTGCAATCGTGGACATCGTACAGGACCGTTTTTTTTTAACGCGTCATTTAAACAATTTATTTAATTATTATATACCAAATAAATGAACGTAAAAAAATCATTTTGTATTCGGCATGAATGTATTCATTTATAAAAAGAAAACGAGACCGATTAGTTCATAACAACATTAAAAAAGAAAATCGCGAAAGTCAGTGATTTTTCGAAGGGTCACACTGACACGATTCTTTAATGTTGAAATTGGTACTATTCCTTCGTTGCGATGATTAATCAATATCGGTTATTCGACAATATCTCCGATCAGTTAAACACAATTTCGCGTAAGAAAATCTACAGTATTCAACGATTAATATTTCGGGGAGAATATTCATCGTGTCAATTATCGTAAAATAATATTGTTTCGTCGAATGACACGACGCAGCAAATATTGAAAATTACATTGCGACCCCTATTTACAATGCAGCAGCGTGACCGACTGAGCGTCGAATTTGCAAGAATAGAGGTTGCGCACCCTCGACTCCAGTCGATTCCGCGTAATACCCATTGAAAATCCTGTCGTATTGACTAGCCTAAATTGCGCGCCTAACGTCTATTGGCCTGGAGCTTTTCCGACCATGCGCTACTTCGATCGATGTCCGGTACACAGGGCTCGACTGTTGCGTGTGGTGAAGTCCCCATAACAGAGATCGCGGTGTATCGATATCGCGACGTCAAACGTCAAACGATTCTTTGATAATCAATCAATCGACGTTTGAAGATTTTTTTAAATCCCTCAAGTTTTTATTGAACATTAAAATTACTCGGGTATCTAATAGGATACAGGATTTCAGGAGTGTCGCGTGTGATCTCGATATACAAAGTGACATAACTCTAATGACTGTTAAGTGTATCGTATTACCTGTGCTTTTATATTTCTCTTGCCCATTTTCATGGTTCGCGGTTTCGTCTCGCTGCTCTGAGTCAATTCGCGTAGGGAAACTTCGTCACCAGTCATCTGGCTCTCGCAACTACTCCGTCTACTGGGCCTCTTATTGCTTCCGACACTGTTTATTCCACCCACCTGGGAAAGAAGGAATAAATTGATGCACATTTGTATTACCGTGGAATATCGTATTTCTCTATTAAAAAAATACTTTTTTGGTGGATTATTGGAGTTGCGTGGGAAGCCCGTTAGATGCCAGCGAACTCGGATCTCTTCTCCGCGTTCGTGCCTACACGTGTCGGCTTCGCGGATCGTAACTGATCTATCCAAACAATCCTTTACGCATTCAAGATACGTGCTATAAGAGAGGGTCGGAACCGCGACAAAACTTCGACGCAGCCTCGGCTCGCGTCGGTAAAACAAAATTAGTGCGAGCTACTGCTATCTACCGGGAGGCAACATCGTCGCTAGCGTCCGGGGAGCCTCGATGGGCTTCGTGTATGAGTACGTATACGTATATACGTACACACTGGAAATTTCGAGATCCGCAGCGCCCCGGCATTCGCCGGAACTAAACTTCACTAATGTCGGACGATATTTTCTCGAAATCGTAAACAAATACCTACGAGCTATGGTTTCCCATGGATCTCCTAAAATATGTTACAGAATCGAATGGTTGAGGTCCCAAATAGTGTTTTTCGAATATGGCTACGCGGCTCTTCTCCCCTCCGAGTCGTGATCCTAATCAAACTTTTTATTTCACCGCATTTCCATCACGGCGCACGCGTGGCAATAAAATCTGTAATTTTTCTTTTCGATTTGATAAATTTGACGAGAAGACAGCCGTTCGTCTATCAATTTGACATTGTCCGGTCAAATTTCATGAAATTTTGAAGAGCCGTTTAGAAAATCCCTGAGAAACTATCAGCCTGATCGGCGGACGAGGGGAGGGAGGGGGCCAACCGTTCTTCCTCCGAGTCATTGTACGAGATTTGCTATTTGACTTGTTCCGAATATACCGAATTTTCAGTACTCTACAGGTTAGGTTAGTCGATGAAACGCGTCTAAGAAAAGGTCCTCAGTAGTCGTGTTACGACAAGCTGCAATAGACATCCGGGTGGATTCAGATAAAAACAGTTGAATTTCGAGAATAAACTTCATCCGCAGTAACAAACTATTGATAAAACGAATCACCTTAACCCAAATGAGTTGTTCAATCGTCATCGTATGTCCGTTGGCGTAAAACGGTTATGGAAAATTATGCAATCAGTGTGTATAAAGCGTTGGCGGTTACGTGACGATATCTGTTCGTGACTCGTGCATAAGTGTACACGCGTAGGCACATATATGAGTGTGCGCAAAACGCACCCTTACAAACGCAACGGTCCGGGTTCGAATGGTTTAAATTTGCTTTCAGTTTGCATAATGATGTCAACTGAAAGCAAATTTAAACCATACGAACCCGGACTGATTAAACATTGAATTACATCGGAGAACTGCAATAGGAATAGACGAGCACCGAGAGAGTCAATTGAGGATGTGCATAGGAAAATATGAGTTTATAGAGGATATTGGAAGTGAATTTGCGCGAGGCCATTGAGCGAATCTCGTATATTGATTGACCAGCTTGTTTCGTCGTTATTATCTATGGTATATTAGCTACGGCGCAATAATCGCTGCTGAAAAATTATTCATGACAGGAGTCTCTCGTAACGGTATCGATAATAATTGTGCTATTAATGTGTCGCTGTACGCCCGGAGACATAGCGGTACAACCAAATTTCAATATCAATCGCTCTTTTACGAGTAAATTACATCAATTTCAACGTTCGTATTTCCTGAAACAATAAAATCATTTGTCAAGCGAGTAATCGATGTACAGTCGTATACCTACGCCCTAACATATTCAGAAACGTAGGGTAAGTTATTTGGAATACTTCTGATAACTTTGGATAAGTTGGATAGTTTCACGGAAACTAGTAGACTCATCTTGGTATTACAATTGTCAAATTTTAAAAGAAGGATTTACCTACCGCTTTTCTAAGATGGGGAGCAGAGAAAACTTTTATTTCAATTACGATGAAATTAAAGTTTTCGAGGTCCGTCTTCGATCCGTTCAAAAGATCGAATTTCCATACGATTTTACGTTTTTTATGTTTATGTGTAGCGTAAGCTTTGTATAAACCAGAAAAATTGAGGTTATATCCAACTATGTCTTGTTTGTTATTTGGAATACTCCGTAAATACTCTGTATATCTTCTATGATAGTAAGTCTAGTGAAGATAAGAGGGACAATTGCTTCTTATTCTCTGCACCGTATTTCGAAAATGGAATTCTGCAATTTTGCTTCCGAAGTAAAATCTTACACGGTAATAATCTTTAGTTGTTTTTTCTTATGGTTTCTAGATTTATAATATACGAGTAGTGCTTAAGTGTAATAAAGTTTTTATTTTTTAAGCCTCACACGATACAATCGTAGGCCTAAAAGAAAAATTGTAAATGATCTTTATTTCCTCTATTTTCAATGTTCCTTTATTTATGCCGGTCTGCCAGTTTCGAGTTCTTAACGCTTTATGGAGTCATGTTGTACTTCTGCAACGTACCATTCAAATAGAAGTAAAAATATTCCAAATTGCGATAGACCGACCTTACTCGATGTTGTACATCGGCAACAAAGCATTCTAACGATTTAGTAACAAACAAGCTCGCTAGATGGCGATACTTGTATTTGTGTTTGATTTAAGTGACGAACGAGTACAAGCCTGTTTCGCGTTCTTCGAGTTCGTTTACGAAAAAATATTTTTTGG
>JAPYZI010006139.1:0-10700 GCA_030523105.1 Ophioninae sp. A BG-2022a | reverse complement strand
ATCTTAAAACACGTTTTTCTTTGCTTCGTTCCATGCTTTCGACAAAAATTCTATGATATTCGTAATCAGCATAAAATTTCCGATCAAATAGACCCTTTTGAGAGTTCAAGAATAGAAAAAAACGAAAAAGAAACGCCGGAAAAATACTCTACAAAATGTTTTTCGCATTTTCCCAGTCTAATTTTCCACTTTCGGTAAAAACTCGGGCATATTCGTAATCAGCGGAAAATTTCCGATCATAGAGACCCTTTTAAGAGTTTAAAAACGGAAAAAAAAATTTTTTTCGTCCTCCCGGGCCATTTTTCCAGAATCTCAAAAATCACGATATTTCAAAAGGCCGTAGAGTAAGCTTCTTATATGCTATGGAGATTCAATTGGTAGGTTTGAAAAAGGTTTTTGCCTAACTTAAATAATGGCGTTGGATTCGTATCGATATCTCTCATAGTTTTCCCGGAAAGTTCACTTGAAAAATCGGAAAAAAAGAGGCAAAGGGGTATGTATGGAAAAATTTGCAAAAATCGATGACCCAACTTTGAAATTCTGCCAAAAATCGAAAAATCATCCGATTTTAATGATTAAAAAAGCATTTTGAAGAGAAAATCATAACGAAGAGATTGAGCACAGAGTGGAGCGCCAAATTCTAAAGGGAAAAAAGTTATCAATCATTAAGTGAAAAAACATATTTTGCCCAAAAATCGAAAATTTTTTAAAGATTTTTAATATTTTTTTAAATGGTCCATTACGATGTAATTTGACCCCCTGAGTACGAATCGTCTATTAATTTCCCCGAAAACGCAAAATTTCCATGAAAAAATCGTAAAAAACTGCTAAAAACACGATTTTTGTTGCTGCGTGCGGTGCTTTCGACGAAATTTCGATTATTATTCGCCGAACGTCCCATCGAACATTTTCAGCTGATTGCAAATATGCCCGACTTTTTGTCGGAAGTGCAAAATTGGACTGGGAAAATGCAAAAAACTTTTCTAGAATATTTTTTGACAAGTCGATTAGTAAAATTCGCGGAAATGGGTGTGTCTTCTTGTTTACGATTCCGATGAGAATTTAGGTTCCTACATTGGACCTAGGCCTTGAAAAATCCACTAGATTTTTCAATCGCAAGAATTGGTTTTTTTTTTAATTTTTTATTTTTAAAGACAATCGACCAAAGCAACTAGCACGAAAGAGAAGATTCGATCGAGAAAAACGCAGAGAGAGAGAGAGAGAAAAAAAAGAACGGAAAACGATTCCAGTTGCCCCTGACATTTCAAGGTTTCCGCGTGCTCTCATCGCACACGAAAGATTACCATAACGAGCTTCGATCGTCCATCATTTCGTAATCCTGAATCTTTTTTTTTTTATATATATCTGTCTGTCCTTTTTCTCGTTGTGTACACGTTCGTTCATTTTTCCGGTTCATTTTTCAAATAAACAAATATTTCCCATAACTACAAATACGTAAATAAAAAAAAACATAATTTATTATTTTCTTTTGTTTTTTACTTTTACTTTTTCAAATTTTTCTTTTTCCTGGGGAAAAATCGGAAACATTTGATATTTTTTAAATGGAAAAAAATAATTCTTTCTTCCCGTATTCGTACAATAAAATTGAAGGCAAAATTATTCGAGTCTGGATAGAATAATTCGTCATTTTTAAATAACGACGTTTCAATTAAATCAATAAATTAATGTAATGTCATTAATAATTATCAATTGTTAAATAATTATGTTTTGCAATCTGTGCTAATCGCAATTACAATTAACAACGTAACGTAACAAACAAATAAAAAAAAAGAAAAATAATAATAAATATATATTGACTGGATATAATTGAATAAATGATTAATTAATAAAACAATAATATCAATAATAATTCCTACCAATGACAATAAAAATAATTTAATTATTTTTATTTTAAGCTCGAGGGTTAAAATCCTACGAATTCAATGAAATTGAATAAATCGTTAATTAATAAAACAATAATATTAATAATAATTCCTACGAATTCAATGGAATTGAATAAATCGTTAATTAATAAAATAATAATATCAATAATAATTAATACAAACAACAATTTTTTTCCTATTTTTTTTAAGTGTATATTTCATTTTTCCCCATTTTTTTTTTTTTTTTTTTTTTTAAAAAAAAGGGAAAAAAAAAGAAAAAAAACTCGCAGACTCGTTTCTTTTTTCCTCTCGGTAGTTTCTGCCGCCGGAAAGTTACGAGTGTATCACGAGGGGTTAAAATCGTCCGAGTCGACGGTATTTCGTAGTGTTATTTTTTTTCTTCGTATTTTATGATGTCCACGAGTGATAATTCGTAGACGAATTTTCGAGTGATAATTACGACTAGAGTCGAGGAACGACGGTGAGGGGAAAAGAGGTGGGGAGGGATACTCGGTGAGATTTCCGGCCATTACGAGGTTATGTAGCTCGGTTATTCCGCGGCTGGTAAAATACCATCCCGTGGTTCCAGTAACCTACGTGGCAACATGGTCACGTGTCTTCATTACCTCTTTTATCTCCGTGTTCTTCAATCTCGTCTCTCTCTCTCTCACTCTTTCTCGTTCTTTTGGTTGGGCGTGAGATATATATATGATTATTATTATTTTTCTTTTTTCGTCTCTCTCTCACTGGAAACTCCGTCGAGTGGAACGTGTAGAAGTCACGGTCGGTGAAAGTACGAGAGCGACGGTCGGTCGGTCTCGCGAGCCGATAGGTTGGTAGGTAGGTAAGTAAAGGTGCGCGTTTGTGTGTAGCAACAACACGACCAGTATATAGCTTCTTCTTCCACTCCTTCTTTTCCTTTATCTTCTTGTACGCGCGAGTCCCAACGAGGCATCCTCGGACTCGGGACGTGGATTATTTCTTGCAGTTAAATTTTCTCCCCGCTTGAGGATCCTCGAGCCAGATCTCGGACCAGAGATTCTCAACTTTCCGTCTCCGATCGCGAATATCGTTTACGACATTTTTTTATTCTACCGCTTCTCAAACGGGAATCGAGACGATTGAGTTTGTTTGTTTTTTCATGTTTTTTTTTCTCAGTTCGATAATGGCGGATGGTCGTGAATGATGATCGGTTTATGAATTTTCCATCGTTGAAATCCAATGTCAATTTTTCTTTTATTTTTTTATCTTTCGTTATATTTTTTTAATGTAATTTAGAAGTGAAGAAATGTTCGCACGCTAAGTGAGAATTTAACGATCAATGATAATAATAATAATAATTTTTTCTCGTAAATATAGGCTACAAAAACTAGCGTAACCCGAACAAACTCAAACGAAACTCACGTACAATTTTTTTTGGAATTTTTCTTTTGAAAATTTCGATCCGAACGTGCGAAATGTGATTTTCAGTTTGGTTGGGTTTGTTCGGAAGATTTGTTGGATACTGGCGTTTTAGGATTGAAATTGAGAGCCACTGGGGGGTTGTCGAGGAGTGGGAGCGCGTGGCTCCAATCGCGGGCCGGCCAGCCGCGCATGCGCGGGGAGTAGGGAGCGCGCGGCTCCAATCGCGGCTCGCCCAGCCGCGCGCTCGCGAGGAGTGGGGAGCGCGTGGCGCCAATCACGACCCGTTTAACCGCGCATGCGCGAGGAGTAGGAGAACGCGTGGCGCCAATCGCAGCTGCGTGATATACGAGTTGAGCTGTGTCAATAATACGTATCAGTACTAAAATTGTGGAGTTGATCATACTCCCACAAATCTGTAAACTCTCAAATCTTCTATTTTCCTCACGGACAACGAGCAACGTTAACCCAAACAAACCCCAAACCCGACACAAATTTCCATTAAACTTCAAGCACGTTAAAAAAGAAAAAATCCAACAAAAATTCCCATACCCTAGATAATCTTTATCCCCTTTCTCCCCCTTTGGAAAATAATATTCAACGCCTCGTCAGATTTTCCGAACCGGCCTTTAACGTTCCCGAATCTTCGAGATAGCCAATCGCATCCTGACTCCATCGAAAAACAAAGTCCTCGACGAAACGATCCATAAAAACGCGAAACCCTCGATGGGTTCAACGACATTGAGACGATGAACAATTAACTTTTTTTTCCCTTCTTTTTCATGGGATCCCCTCGTGTGCAGCTAGAGATACACAATATTACGTGCGAGCGCGGTGAGCTGTAGGGACCAGCGATGCTCAAGGACGGCATTGTACGTTGCCACATCCCGTGTACACGGCTCAGAGCCACACATCTACCAATCTACAAGCGTACACGTAACCGGGCACAAACATACGTCCGTACACACCTAAACATCCGGTATACGCGCATGGAAGTCAGGGCCACGGGGAGATCTCACGACAGTACCACAAGAGTGCTCTCCGAGTGCACGCGCTCTCACAATTCCTCCGCTTCGCGGGAACTCGTGGTACTACCTCTTACCCTCCCACCCCCGCTCTCTCTCCCCTCCCCTCCGCCTCCTTCGCCTTCCCAGCATACTGCAATTTCTATTATTAACCTACCCACGTAGAATTAATATTCACGATCGTGTAACCGAACGCGCACCGGCATTCCTTGGGCCATGTGTCGGAGAGGTGACCGTACACGAAAGTGGCGCCGATGCGTCGATGCAAAGCGAGGATTGCCCGCGCTGGACTTTTTCTCTCTGAGATGTCGAGGATGTTGATGATTCGCGATCGAAAAAGGGGCATTGGTCGTAGTTGGAGGTTCCGGGTGACCGGGGAGGGGGTAGGATGGAAAGGATCGGAGATAAAAGACGAGAACCGCAGTTCTCTCCCGTTTCTTCGGTAATGTTTCGTGCAGGGATGAGAGGGAAGGATGGCCGGTGGTGGCGCTGTGAAGGAAAGAGAAGGGAGGGGGGGGGGGAGGGCTCTGGGGTTGAGCGCAGCGTAGGCGTTTCGAGCGAGACGCGAGTTTCGTATCGCCACGGTTGGTAACAGGTTACGAGATTTATGGATCGAGGAATGCGCGCGGCGGGAGGGGGGGGGGGAGGCGAAACCACCGCGTGGCCTCATCGAGCCTGCGCTGACGCGGCTACTCTTGCACATTGGTACGACAAGTGGTAAACCGATGGCGGACCGAGTGGGGGGGAGGGGGGGGGGCGGGTGTTGATTCGAAGAGCTAGAAAAACAAGGAAAAGGAAAAAAGAAGAAAGTGAAATATCTCTGACACGATTGACGATAGGTGTCGCGACGATAGTATCGAGGGAGAAAACGAGCCTGTGAATAATCGTTTTTATCGGGCGTTGACGCGTCCTTTGTCGTTCGCGTGTCTGAGGGGTTGATACTAGGGGGGCGGAGAGGGGGTGGGTGATTTATGCTAGACTATTCAACCTCGACCTTCGTAATATCGAGCAACCTAATTTCTTGACAACGATAAAGACGAGAGATGGATAGACGGTTGGTGGGGACGGGGGGAGGGGAGGGGTTGGAGGAAGCAATGGAGTACGGAGCGACGATACAACCGGTTTTAAAGTATATCTCGGTGAACGTCTATCGAGGAGAGTGGCTAACGAAGACGCACGGATTTGACGCTTCGCCGTAAAGTTTGTTTGGGTTCGATGCGACGATGTATTGTTTTTCGAATATTGATGCGATTCTTGTAACGCGATCTCGATTAGAGTATTACCAAGGGATATTGGTATTTTGTGTTTTCGTATCGAAATTCGTACATGTCGTCGGGAGGGGAGGCGGTCAAGCGTTCTGTATCGTGACGAACGATGCTTTCGTAACGTCCCAACGATTAAAGCTTCAACGTTACTTCCGGCCTTCGGATCGAAAGGGGAATCTCAAAAGTCACCAGGGGATAAACCCAAACAAACCCAAACGAACCCAAACAAACCCAAACAAACCTAAACGAACCCAAACAAACCCAAACAAACCCAAACCCAAACAAACCCAAACTCAAACAAACCGAACCCAAACAAACCCAAACGAACCCAAACGAACCCAAACAAACCCAAACAAATCCAAACGAACCCAAACGAACACAAACAAACCCAAACGAACCCAAACAAACCCAAACCCAAACAAAGTTCGAAATAGCTGAGGGAAATGAAAAATGTATTTATACGGGGTTATTCCATTTGTGGCTTTATGTCATCGGTGGAATCGGCGTCACCTTCCTTTTTGGGGAACACACGTCGCAACGTGAATGCGTACGAACGAGTTTTTCGTTTCCAGCCCCTCCTCGCCCCCACCCACCGCGACGTCCAATGAAACGTCCAATGCCACGAGTATCTCGGTCCGGGATGTTCGTTGATGCGCTTGCGTTTCAAAGATCTTCAAGAGGAAGAAAAGAAAGGGACAGAAATGCAGGAGGATTGCGCGCGTCCGATTAATACGATCGTGTTCCCTCTTCCTCGCTGGTACGCTCGGTCTTGACGGTGGTTACTTTCACCGGAGTTATTCGACCGTGTCTCTCCGAAGTCATAATTCGGCCGCGATGTCGGCGACTCTCGCGTTAGGGGTGCGCGCGCACTTCGTCTTCACGGCCACCGTGCCGTTAGAAGAAGACTCGTACCTCTCGTTGAATGTTTGACGGGCGGGAGTTTAGCCGGCCTGGTGCAGAATGCGGTAAATTATGGATTGGAGATGTTTGAAGTGTCCGGGGTTGTAATTATTATCATCGTCATCATTATGATCATCATTTTGGTAATCTTTTTCATCATCGTTATCATCATCATTATAATTATCATTTTTATCATCATTATCAATATTGACATCAACATAATTATCGGCATTATCGTTTCTACCATCATCATCATTATCATCATCATCATGTTGCTTGTTATCATTATAATCATCATCGCCATCGGTATGAGTATCATTCTCATCACTATCCTTATCATCATCATTGTCATCTTCGTCATCATCGTCATCATCATCATCATCATCATCATCATCATCATTATCATCATCATTATCATCATCATTATCATCATCATCGTCATCATCATCATCATCATCATCATCATCATCATCATCATCATCATCATCATCAACATCATCACCATCGTCATCATCATCATCATCGTCATCATAATCATCATCGTCATCATCATCATCGTCATCGTAATCATCATCGTCATCGTCATAATCATCATCAACATCATCATCATGATGTTGCCTGTTATCATCATAATCATCATCGCCATCATCATCATCGTCATCATGTTGCCTGTTATCATCATACATCATCATCATAATCATCATCGCCATCATCATCATCATCATCAACATCATCATCATCATCATATTGCCTGTTATCATCATAATCATCATCGCCATCATCATCATCATCACTATTATTACTACTATTGTCATTACTCACGTCGCCATCATCACAATGATTGCCATCATTATCGTTACCTTTATTACCATCACATATTTTCCTACTGTATTATTATTATCATAATCATAGCGCGTTTGAAAAAACATTTAGTCGTATGCACCGCTCATCATTCTTCCTCCTCCAAACCAAATAATTATTTTCCCTGGATGCAACCGGAAAGGTTAAAATCGGAGATCTTGCAATCGTCGAGAAAAAGTAAGAGAGAGAGAGAGACAGAAAGAGAACGAGACGCGATCACGAATCACCGAGTGACCAGGCAACGTTGTGGGTTGCCATCTCCTCTCGCTTGGTCAGTGTGTCTCTCACCGGCGGCGCATTCTATCGGGGCCGAATGTTTTCGACCCGGTCAATACCGGGGAGAGTTCTTTGCGCCGTGTCCGAGGGGAACTCGGACGACGCGAAGAACCACCGATAGGGACCACTAACAGAACGGTCGAGGGGGATCTCTCGGTCGGTACATCATCACTCAGGTATACAAAATACGCAGAGCGTGTATACGACCCGCGTGTACGCTGCACGAGGAACAAGAGAAACCACCGCCGAAAGCGATCTCTCACGGAATCTTCAACTTTTCGTCTTTTCCGTTCTTAGTGAAAAGCACGCGAGACACTTCCGCCATCGTTCTCCGTTTTTTCTCTCTCCGTTATATACGTATCATTTTTTCAAATAAAACTTCGACGATTATTGAAACATTATTAACAGCGATTTATTTTCGTTTTCGTCCTCATTGATTAGTCTATAAAGTATACTCCGTCGCGATTCACGTAATGTCGACAAAAATTCTTTTCAACGATAGTAACTCTATTTATTGGTACCGTTAGAAATATTAATAAAAATTACAAAAAAAGAAAAAAAAAGACAGAATAATATAAATCGTGGAAAATTTTTACGAGAAGACCCATTTGTATGAAAGTTCAATTGAAAAAAAAAACAAGAAAAAAAAACAATTCTGAGCGCGAAATATATAACAGTACACATAACTAAAAAAACTAAAAAATATCATCAAAGAAACGAAAAAAAAGGTATAAATTATAAATACGAAAAAAATTGAAAAAAAAAGTATAAATGATTAATAATACGAAAAAAAAACAATTATCGCGATTAAAAATTATAATTCATAAAACAAAAAAACGCCAAACCAATTCTCAAACGATCTCGCCAATTCGGTAAAAAAAGTCTTGCGTCGAGCGAGGATCCGACTCGTATTCGAGTGTAGCCCCAAGAGTCCGCGATTTTTCTTCAAAAGCGGTTATACGTGAAAACAAACGATCGCGTTAGCTCGAGCATTTCCAGGAAAGTCTCCGAGAGTTTGGTCAGGCATAGAGCCGCACCTACCATCTCCCCCCTCTCCCGCCGCGAAGTTCGTTATTTTTCTCAGGAGCGATGGTTTTCGAAGATTTTTCGGCACCGCGAACGCGCTTCTTCTATCGCGTTTGCGCCTCCGCGCTGGAGCCGCGCCAGTGTCGGCCGAGGAAAAACCGCGCGCGCAGCCGCCGACCGCGCGGGGGAGTGGGGAGAAGGGGGAGGGGGGGGGGGAAGGCGAAAGACGAGAGAGTCGATAGTTTCCTCGTTGGTTAGTAGCTCTCCTGGTACTCGTCGGAGCAGTGAGCGGCCTTGACTCTGGCTTGCATGTAACCACCGCAGCGACTTCCCCCTCCCCCGCCCCTCTCGTCCTACCTAAGGCGAATCGCGCCGCAGACAGCGCTGCGTCCGCGTCGTGCATCGTTCCCTCCGCGCGCTCGGTGCAAACGCTACGCCGAGTCGTCGCGCATGCGCCATCTTTTATTCCCTCGTTCTTCGTGTGTAGGTATGAAAAATGTAATATTGATAACAAAATATGTACACATACATATAATAATAATAATAATAATAATAATAGTATTACCAATACGTCTGTTATATATGTATATATATATATATATATGTGTATGGTTGCTTACATTTATGTATATCTCATATTTGTATTTATGATTATTAAGTAAATTATTAAATTATTATTATTTAAATAATAAATATTATAATTAAATTAAAAAAACATTTGTTTTATACAGGGTGTCCCGTTTTAATCCTACACCTGATTTATCTCGGAAAATATAGTTCGGATCGAATGTACCGTGAAACAAAAGTTTCAGGGGATAAAGGGAGACGTTTGAAAAACAAATTTTCGTCGATCGGAAATTCAAAATGGCGGCGTTGAAGCGACCGACGTATTTTCTTTTTTTCTTCAAATGGAAACATACCTTTTCCCGTGACCAAAAACATTTGTCAGCTCGAACTTTTTTTTTTTTTACAAATCGCCCCTTTCATCGAGCCAACAGTCAGCATCCATTTTGTAAAGTGTTTTCGCGAAGTGAAAAAAAAAAACCGATCGTTTCGTTCGGCCTCAAACGCGGTCACCGGGAAGAAAATAAAACTCGTTCGGTTCGACGAATATGCTCGACGAGTGAAATCGAGGCAGAGAAGATGACGATGTACGAGGAGCGGTGGAGTAGGGGGGGGGGGGAGAGGAGGAGGGCGAACAGGCGCCATTAGTGGAGAGCAGGAGAAAAGGAATAACAATAATAATAATAATAACAATTGACACTCGTTTCGTGAGGTTTCCTGCGTGGCGAGGAGAAACGTAGAAAGAAAATCATAAATGGGAAAGCGAGAGAGAGGGAGACAGAGACGTTTGATCGGATTTGTACGGCTTTAATAATAGCGGAACGAACGTATATCGGAGTCCGAACACGGATGATGAGGAACGCGCTTTTGCAGATTTTCCGGCGTCGAAGTCTCCGAGCCTCGAGAACGACATATTATATATATATATATATATATATATATATATATATTCGAAAGTCTGGCGAAAATAAATTTTGTTTCTCATGGATGGAAATTTTGTTTTTTTTTATCTTTTGTTAATTTGAAATTGCATAAAATTCCTTTAAAAAAAATTCTACGAAAGAGAATGTTTTTTGGAAATTCAACAAAACGTATGAAATAAAAAAAAAAAATGTCCATCCAGGTGAAACAAAGATTATTTTCGCCTGACTTTTGAAAATTGTGGATCAGTCGTTTTACATAAAAAATGTTCGTAACAAATATTAACTGTATCCTACGATGTATGTTAAATAAATAAATAAATAAATTTGAAAATAAAAAAATTGTGTCATTAAATAAATCAATTAAAGAATAAATTGATTAGTCAGTGAGTGAATTAATGAATGAATTATTTAATTAATTCATTCATTCATTAATGAATCAATCGATCAACGAGTTAAATCAGTCAATAAGTAAATAAGTAAATAAGTAAATAAATAAATAAATAAATAAATAAATAAATAAATAAATAAATAAATAAATAAATAAATAAATAAATAAATAAATAAATAAATAAATAA
>JAPYZI010006138.1:0-12248 GCA_030523105.1 Ophioninae sp. A BG-2022a | reverse complement strand
AAACATGATAATAATAATACGATGGCTTTCGATGCCTCACGTGGACTTGTGCTATGCCGCGACTCGTGATTGGTCGCCCGCGGACGCTTCCTCCAATCGATGCGCCGGATACAAGCGGCTCGTGCCTTCTCGCGCGCACGAGGCAAAAGAACGCCGGTGGATTCCACGAATTGTATACGCTGTTTGTTTTCTTCCTGCACAAGCTTCGTTCGAGGCCGCAAACAAAACGGGAAGTATCGCTGAGTGTTGCCGAGTAGAGGACCCGAACGTATTTTCTACGACCTTGCTATCGGTGAGTCGATCATTTCTTTTCTGTTACACACTGGCGAGATGGACTTGAAAATTTTCGTCGCGAATAATCACGTTCACGCAAACGCTGATGCTTTTGCGTACCTCATGGTAGTACAAAAATGACCGATCGGCCCCCGTATAATCAAGATCGTGATATAAATAGGGAATTAATAATGCGATCACGTACAGATTTTTGTTCTCCCTATCGATCGAATTTAATCCTGATGTTGAACATTTTAGCGATGATCGAAAATTTCGTTGGTCGAAAACGTTTTCGTTGCGGTGAATTATTTTGTTTAATTACTTGGTAGATCAATTTGATTATTCTAGTGGACATGCGTACATAATTATAATTGATTATTATAAATATGAGCTTAACGTAATTATAGATGGTTATGGAGAGTTAATATTGAACGAAATATGCATTCGTATTATTCATATTGAAACAAAAAAAACAATTAAAAAATCGTCGTTATACAATAATTTATAAAATGAGA
The DNA here is from genome assembly GCA_030523105.1 of Ophioninae sp. A BG-2022a. Lineage (NCBI taxonomy): Eukaryota > Metazoa > Arthropoda > Insecta > Hymenoptera > Ichneumonidae > Ophioninae sp. A BG-2022a. Next base: position 11,460 of record JAPYZI010006138.1, on the reverse strand, counting down.
ATTTAAAGTAACCGTAAATCGGAAATACAACAATAATTGAAAAATCATGAGATACAAGTAATTGAACAATTGAACAATTGAACCAAAATAATCGAAAACATGGATTATCGATTAAAATTAAAGTAATTAAAAAATAATGATTCCATCACCCAAACGAAAATGCGTTTTGCACCGAGAAAATACACTTCTGTCCTAACCCCGGAAAAATCAACTCGAAAAATCAATGAAAAGAGCAAAACGATGCATAAATAAAAAGTTCGAATAAAAAACATCGGGTCGAAGGTACAGCATTTTTGCCGCGAAATTACATCGTCCGAATGTGTCCGTCGTCCGTTGCGGTTCCCGGTGGGTCGTGGTGGGACGCGATAATGAATAAATTCAAATTTATCAGGGAGGATCGTTGAATTAAAAAAAAAGTAAAAAGGGGGAGGGGAAGGGATGAGCGAGCGGATACGGGCGTAGCGCGCAGGAGCCGTGGGATTTCGAGAGGAGGTGAGAGACGCGACATATACTCGTATTGTGCACCGATAGGATCATGCGCGGTCCTTCCGGAACTGAGATATGCATTTACGACGCGGCAGTAACAAAGTTAATGTCCTCGATCGTAAAACGCCTGTAACCCAACGTTCGATATCCTCGTGCGCCAACGAAATTCTCAGCCACGCAAAGATACACTCTTTGAAGACACCTCCGAATACTTTTCATGAAGAAATTTGCAATACTCCTCGATAAAGAGGAGGAATAAGAGAAAAGACGAAACATCCTCGTACGAAACGAACTTTATCGAGATAAAAACAAGTATATTCGTGCCGGATCAATTTTACGCGTGTGCAAACATTTTTATTTATTTTTTTTTATTTTTTTTTATTCGACCTCAAGTCCCCAATGTCAACGAAATGGGTGGCCTGGGTGACGGAGGAAACATATGTACCGAAATCGGCCTACTTTGAACTTTTTTTTTGGTATTAAGTCACATTGTTTCATTTATGGAATTACTTAATACAATAAGAATTATAACAAATATAATAATGTGAAAAAAATGATAATGTTTGATGATAATCGAATTATGATTGAATTGTTAAAGAATTGAGAGTATAGGAGAATTAAGGTAATAATTAATCCCAAGTTTTCATGAATAATTATTATGAATCTTGAGGAAAAGAAAAGAAATGAATAATTCAAGGTGCATAAATGTTTCATACAATTTAATTCATTCAGGAAAGTGATAGAAATAATTGAAAAAAAAAAACGGATTTCGATCATTATTATTTTATCGAGTAAAGTAGTGAATTATTACTGGAGCTAAAATTGAATATTTGTTAAATCATTAAGTATTATTATTTAATAATTTAACGATTTTTATTATTAAATCATTTAATGTGACAGTCATTTTAATAATTAACTATTTAACTTAATAAAATAATAACAATAATAATCATCAAATGAGTAAATGTATTTTTCGAAATGAAAAAAAAAAAAAAAAAAAAAAAAAAAAAAAAAAAAAAAAAAAAAAAAAAAAAAAAAAAAAAAAAAAAAAAAAATGAATGCGCTTTTTTAAAATTATTTTCATTCCTTTCTTGGATCACTTAAATTGCAAGAATTATCAATGTACTTTTCAATTACTTATTCTTCTTCTCCGATTTTTATTACATCCCATTGACTTGAAAAATTGAATGAATTTAATTTCTATTTTTCTTGACAGTTGAAAATGAAACATATTTTATTAAAAAAAAACACTATCGATTTAAATCCATAAATACAAAATAGCAACAGGGAGATCGACGCACGACAACCGCGATTATTCGAACAAAACGAAGGGGTCCCATTTTCAGGGACATTTTTTTGAAAATCTCATTAATTTTTTTAAGCGCTCGTTTAATCTTTCTTAATTTAGTTGAAAGATTAAGCGTCGCTGCACGAGGACGCGTCAAATTTTAGAGGCGTCGAGAAATGAATAAACGTGACGAGGAAAGCCCGAAAGCAAATAAGAGAAAAAGGAAAAACAAACCCGAGAACGAAGAAAAAGAGCTCTTAAGCCGTAATGTTACGGCGGATTATGGGCCCCACCGGTGGGCCTTAAACGCCCTCGCGCCAGGCTATCCTCTTTAGTGCCAAATTGCTTATGCGAACGCTTTATGACACTTGCGCGTACGCGTATTAACCTCCTCCTTACTTTCACAAGGGCCTAACTCGGCTCGATTTAACACGAGGATTTCGCTTCCTCCGATCGTCCTCGAGCGCGCATTGCTTCGGAGACCCTACGGCGTTCAGGTGGTGATGTAACGACAGGAACGAATACCCTGGAACACTTACTCCACATCGGAGCCACGTGAATTAAATAAATTATCGTTCGGCTTCCCGTGGACGTTTTTATTGCTCGGCTGAACGAGCAAATTTGATGTACCAAATATATAGGTCACCAAAAATCATAACTTTGAATTTTTCGTTCTCGCGTATACAATTCGTTGAAACTTAATGTTATCATCCGGAGAACGCTTCAAAAACGTTGAATAAAAGGAAAAATAAATAAATAAGATTCTTCCACCGGATAATTTTTCGGAAATTTCGTAAAACAAAAATTGAGCCAGCTATGATTTTTTCAAAATTTGTTTAGCTTTAGTTACGAAGATATTATCGGAAATATTTGTTTAGAGATGGGGAACGCGAGCTTTTTCTACAGTTTGCTTGGGGTTGAATAAAATACAGTCAAGTGAAAATAAAACTTTAAGCAAAGTATATTTTGTCCAAAAAGTAAACCGGATATCCGGCCTTGATAATAATAATTTCGTAGTTGATGAATATTTTTCAACGAAATGGAACTCGAATTTGGCAATACTGCGTCATAGTTGTGTAATCGTAAAAAAAAAAAAAAAAAAAAAAAAAAAAAAAAAAAAAAAAAAAAAAAAAAAAAAAAAAAAAAAAAAAAAAAAAAAAAAAAAAAAAAAAAAAAACACATTTTTGCTCGATTATTTTTTTATTTATAGATTTAAATTTTATATCCAGGCAATATTTTTTACCATTGACACATATTTATTTATTTATTTTACTTTATTATTAGCAAATTATCTTTTTTTTTTAAATAAATTTCTTTGAAAAGATAGCATTTATTAATCAAATAAAATAAATGAAAAATCAAAAAATAGATTTAAAACATTAAAAAACGAATATTGAGTATCGAATATAGAAAAGCTCGGTTGGTGCGCAGCGACGAGAAGAACGAAAAAATAATCGAAGCGAGTTGGAAGTGCAACGCGGAATGACGCGTGCCACCCGTCGCGACGAGACGGACTCTCTTTAGAATTATTTCACGTCGAAGGGTGTAAGGTTAACCGTGCGTTTTAAAAACGAAAAATAAATAAAAATGGTTAAAGAAAATGAAATTCCATGCGGGCAGGAATTAGAGGTGTACGCGTTTCGTCATGTTTTATGCAGGTGAAAAGGAACATCGGACGTTTCGTCGTTATTTCTGAGCAACTTGCACCTTGCTCTTGCAGTATGGGTGAGCTCGCTCTGTGCATACTGTTTACGAAGCAACCGATGACGGTCTCTGAGATGTACGTAGCTGCCTCAGATACCGTCACGCGATTAGACCTAACCTTCAATTACCAAATATCGAATTTATATACCGCTGTCAGATTGACTGGAATTTTCGTCATTGACGAAATTAACGTTAATATTAATTTAATAAAAGAATATTAATTGATGTTTATATAACTGCGAAAATATTCAATTAATATTAATAAAGCAACACGATAAATATTCGGAAGAGCAACTCCCGCTAAAAAGCGGGACACCAATCGAACGAACCCAAACATCACAAACCCAAACAAACGAATCCAAACAACACACAAAACAAGCTCGTTTCTGATAGGAGTTACATTTCCGAATATTTACCAATAATATTAACGAAATTAGCACATATAGTACATATATTTGAATAATCGAGTAATAATCATTATTTATTATAATTACTTATAATTTATTTATTTATCGTATCACTCATAATTCAATTATTATTAATTTATCACTATATTTATTCCAATCATTTTTCATTCGATTATTTCTAAATAAATAATCGAAGTATCCGATATATTTGGATTTACTTTTTTTTATGCAGTACACTATTTTACGTTTTCTTTTCGCATGACTCAGACCACTTTGAAATTCGACTACTTTGTATATTTTTTTCACAAGTTTTATCCCACAGTCGTAACGATAAAAATTCCTAAAACCTCGCGTATCCAAAAATCTCTCAAATTGAAGAAAACCCGTAATTAAAACATCCCTGAAACCACCCCTCCACCCTCCCAATCGAAATTCAACGAAAAATCACGTCCGCCAAACAAAACATTTTTTTCATCCGCAGAGTAAAACCCAAATTTCATTCTTCTCTCCAAATATATTTACTATCCCGGATCATTCGGCACCTTTGCACCTTCACCTACCCCAAAACCAAATCACCTATCATAACCAAAAACTTTCGCCATTTTTCGTCAATTCGCGGTCCAAAAAATGGCGCAACGAAAATAATTTCTTTCTCTCTCTCCCCCCGCCAACTTCCGGGCGCCCCTTTTTACCCTCGAAGGGTAAAAAAAGCGAAAGTTTCGTAATCTCGGGAGAGTAAGCGTTCCGCCTGAAATTGGTCATGGTGGGGCGATATATACGCGGATGTTCGAGTTGTTCCTCTCGTTATGTATGTACGTATGGTGATGTTCGTGTTTGCCCCTCGCGCGCAAGAAGAAAATTAGCATACGACGTTGGAATCGAACGAGGTATACCCGATGTCTCCATCGCTCGTGAAATGGATACTGCCCGCGAACTGCAAACCTTCTTCGAGACCTCTCTTTTTTTCCTCCTCCTCCTCCTCCTCCCTTATTGCCATTGCCGTACTCTCGCTCTCTCTCTCTCTCTTTTTTCTTCCTTTCAAGGATTGGTTTATGCCCGGGCGAGAACTTACGGGGCACACGCTCGTACCTCAATCCCCGCGTGTGCACTCACCGAGAGCGATTCTCCGTTTACCTCCCTCCCTCTTTATCTCCCCGTCTCTTTTCTCATCCATTTTGCAAACAGTGCCAACAGCGGGGTCTCAATCCGGGAGGTTTCAGTACTCCAGAACGGATACACCGAGGAAGCAATTTTCACGTTCGTTTCTCTACCGGCCGTGTATAATACGGACGTGTACGACCTGAGACAAAAAAAACACATCCCCCCTCTTCGCCCCGGATAATTCAATTATTCTTCGTGAATGTGTGATTTCGTAATCGTTAAGGGTCATCACCGGATTATTCCTAGGTTGTTGCGTGTAATTATGATACCCGATATCGATGCGATCGGCATAAGCAATAATAATAACAACAGTGATGACGTTGATCAATAGCGCAGGGATGTTTTCAATTGCTCCCGTTGAAAAAGAAGAAATAATGATTGCAATAAATAAATGAATCAATGAATGTTACAACAATGACGACGACAAGAACATTAATTATCGTTATTCGTTATAATATTGCTCGTTGATATCGGTTTTGTCGTTAATACTTTTATTAACGTTGTGCTTTTATTATAATTATTATTATTATCGTCAAACAATATACTATAATAATACAATGCAATATGAATATTATAATAATACTTGCAGTTCTTATGAACAACAATTATTATTATATTCATATTGCATTATTTTGTTATTGTGTATTGCGTGATGATAATGATAATTATTATAATGAGCCAACATTAATAAAAATAAAAACAACAAAAGTGATAGCAACAATCAATATCATAATGATCGTCAATAGATAATTAACGTCGTTGTTATTTGTATCGATATTAACATTGTTATATTTATTTTTATATTGTTATTATTATTATTATTATTATTATTATTATTATTATATTACTATTATTGTTGTCGCAACGTTATTGTTTTTATTACATCATCATTGTTGACGTTGTTGCTCCTGCTCTCGTTGTTATCCCTACAGCAAATAGGTGAAGTCGATTTTCTGATCGGGAATAAATCCTCAATCTCATCTATTGCACTTTCGCAAATCGAATAGCGTCGTAGACATTTATAAGGCAAGACAGAAGTGATTACGCCCTCGATCCATCTCTCTCTTACGTTCACTCTCTCTCTCTCTTTATCTTCTCTCTATTGCGTTTTTACGTATATTCTCATAATTCAAATTTCGCGTAAGAAAAATCCTTGGAAGATGAAAAGTTAGAGTGAAACGCCCGAAGATGTGCCGTAGAAAACGAAAAAAAAAAGATATATGTATTCTATGGTGGATCGAAGCACCGAGAAATGCCAATGATATTGCTATTTGATGAGGAATAGGACGAGAAACCGAGGGGACAAAGAGAGGGAGGAGAGTACACGCGCGTTGCACTTGGCTCGAGGATACGCGAGGTGTGTATTACAAACGAAGAAATAGAAATATGTGTCGATTATAAATTGAGAAAGGATGGGTTAGCCCTCGAGGGATTGTACACGAGAAAGACGATCTTGTCCAACTCTAATTGAACTAAGATCGACGAGGCAACCTCGCCGCTCGCACAAAAGGAGACACAAAGAAAGTACGCTTTACGAGTCGATATTCCAAGCGGACCAACTATTTTCGTATTATTTTTCACGCTCCGAATCCAAAAAAAGATCTTCCCACCAGGAGTTATCTGAGAAATCGGAGAAAAAATATATTTATTCGACGATTCTGATGATACAAACTCTTTCAGTAGAAAAAAAAACAATTGGTCATGGTCGTTTTTTCCTCGTTGTAAGCCCACAATCGTTTGTCCTCGTTACACGTCGCATATTAAATTACACACATCAAACGTTGCATCCTAAATGCACGCATACACGTGTTACGTAACGCAGAATGTATCATCTCCCTTCCTGGTATATTTCGCCCGAATCCCACCCACCATCGGAAAGTCCAATTAGAGTCGACTACCCGTCCGAGATAATTGGCGAACACTCGCCCGTGAACGTAACTCAATCGGTAGCGTGTCTCGAGCTTCTCCCTTTTGGGTCCGCGATCTTTCTGACCACGCTTGCATACCGGGTGTACGAGATACATCGTTGAATCTTCGCGTAACAGGTAGAGCTCGATGTTTCCAAGAGAAAAGTCCTCTTTCATTTTTCTCTAGGACCCACCTTTGCGCAGATATTCAGTAATGAAAAATGAGCCTATCGGACGCGAAGGGCGGTCCGAGCCCCCACTCCTCGCGCTCGCCGATTGGTTATCGCTTAATAATGAATATCTTCGCAACCGTACGTCGCAGGACAAAACGCGAAAGGACTTTTCGCTTCGGAATTTCACGATCTATCCGTGTGACGAATATTGATAACCATCTCGAGAACACCCTTTAAATTGGCACGTGCTTCTTTGCGAAGATGCAGACCCACGCACTATTTCTCATACCAACGAGTTCTCCAACGCCTATCGATAATTCGTCATCAGCCCAACCTCCCTTTCGGATGTTCCCTGGTCGCGTCCAGTCGTTTTCGGAAATTACGAAGAAAACTCGCGCACTTCTCTCTCTCTCTCTCTCTCTCTCTCTTGCAACCTGTATAGACATCGGATTTCAAATAAACTCACACTTATCCAAAGAACCGATTATTATACAAAATAGCAGACAAACGCATTATCCGAAAGCATGAGGTTTTTCCGTATATACTTTCACGCAGGAAATCATTTCTCACAAGATGAGTCGCGGGTTGGGCTCTGCATAAATCCCAAGTGCGCGGGATATCGTCCTCCGGAGAATGCGCATAAAGACGGAAGATAAAAAAATGGCAAATAGCGAACAAACAGGCAGAACGCTTCGCGAGAGAGATAATTAGGAACTTGTAACGCCCCCGCTATGCTGCCTCGAGATACAACACGTCCTATCGTCCCATAAAATGTACACTACAATGTGATAAAATAGCTAGAAGCTGGAGTTTAGGCCTCGACAACGGAAAGCAAAACGACAAACGTGACCGAGTGAAGAAATTAATTGTGAATTTTTAAATAATCCCTTTTGCAAAGCTTTGTCGCAAATAGCTCAAATTAAAAGGCACTGACTTGGAAGAGGGCCGAGATAAGTCTTTAAAAAATATGGCTTTAATTCCATATTTCTGTAGACCAACGCCTCAATGTTCAACTTTAATTAATATTTTACAATTCGAATGTATTCCTATTATCGTTGGCTCGTACAAAAATTCATTTTTTTTCTTATTCGACAGCACTTGTCTACAAAATTTCGATCCTGTCGAATATATTTTCCAAAAATATGGGACGATTCAAAATATGCAAGATTAACAGAATTTTTCATGAAACGAAAAAACTTTCTAACCTCTAAATCTAACCGTAAAACGTAAATCAACTTGAAAATGTAAACATTCTTTCGGAATTTTAAATACCAAATTTAATTGGATTACAAAAATGTTGATTTTATCTTTAGAATGATAAAACTGGATTTTTAAAAATGCAAGTAAATCTCGATCTAAAGAATATTCCGGTCCATCATTGATTTAAAAAAATAAAAGTTTATCCGCGAAAAAAGTTGACAAATGTTCTTTTTATCAACGATAAAAAAAAAACTAAAAAAACAAAACTGCGTCCATTCCTTTCGATCTTTCATACATACGTGGACAGGGTTTTTAAAAACGTTCAACGAGCTGTCAAGCAACCGGAACTTACCGGCTGGAAAATGAAACGAGCGAGAAACGCGCGATGCAATAAAACCGGGTTTAAATCATCAAATTAGCGCGACACACGTTGTTGAATTGATTCGCGAATTGCGAGTTCGATACGAAGCCAAATATTTTTTTCATTCCTCGATGAACTATCGGAATCGATAATTCTTCTGATCCGGTTTCTCATACATTTAGCGCTCTCTCCCTCTCGCCCCCCCTTCCTTCCCCCAACCCCCCCCCCCCCCCTCCCCTCCCTTCGCCCCTTCTCTTCGGGACTTTCTCTCTCCCACAATCTCGACACTTTATTTCATTATTTATTAAGTCACGTAAGTTGTAAAATCGCGGAGTATATTTATTACTCGGGTGTAAAGTATCCTTGGTATAAGTGCGCATGTCTCCTGTAACACACGAGAGGGGAGGGTGGTTAAGGAAGAGTCATTTCTCCCTCGCGCGAATTACCGGAGATCCTCGCTGCCGCGTATATAAATAAGTTTTTTTTTTTCCTCCTCGGACCGTTGTTGTTGTTCTTGTTGCTGTTGTTGTTGTTGTTGTTGTTGTTGTTGTTGTTGGTGGTGGTGACGGCGGTGGTTGTTATTTTACGAGAGAAAGAAAGAGTCGTATGAAAGTGTGGGCACGCAAGGGGGACGCCAATAATTTAGACCACACGTTGGGCCACGCGGACTATACCGGGCGCGCGTTAATTGGCTCAGGGATTTTCTTAAGTACCAACTGCCGGTAAACTTGCCGTGCGCACACACGCGTTACACTTATAAACCCCCACTCCCCTCCCCCCTCGCCTCTTCCAATCCGCCGCACTTGTTTTCGTTAAACAAACGAGGGTACAGCGCTGCTTAAAAATAATATTTATTTTTATTAATAGATATTTATTAAATATTTGTTCAGAAAAATACCGACGATTCCGTTAGGCTTCTATTACGTTTTTTATCTTTTGTTTTTTTTGGGCAAATCTCTGCCATTTGTGGGTAATTAGTAGTTTTTTTGAGATTGGTTATCGCAGAGCGTAATGCTGATTAATCCTGAAAATACATTCTGTAACGTTCTCGTAAGAAATTTTTCATTCGCTGCTGTTTGGAAAAAGTACAGTTATTTGTGAAAACAATATTATGCGGTGATGTTGTTACGATACGTACTTATTTTTGTACCTTTTTTTTTACATTTCCTTCTTTGATTTTCTATTTTTATTTCAGTTGATGAGGATTAGTTTTATGTAAAATTAATTTTTCATACTTATTCGTTTATAAAGAATTTATTGACTATGAAAAAAGCAGGCTGGAATGAAATTTTTATGACTCGTGAAAGATTCACTTTTGACACTTGGGTTTCGTGGATTACGTTCTGTAAATGTAATTTTACGAACTTAATTACCATTTAATTTCATAAATTCATAAAAATGTAATCTCATTAATGGAATTAAATGGAATCGAAAAATGGTACTTCCTATCGAATTGAACGTTTTAAATTACACAGTGAATATTCACTTTGTCAATTGACCTTTTCCAAACAAATCAATATGCACGCCAAGCGGATATTTTCTTTGTTTTTTTTCAAGATTGCTCGATGTTTGCTCAATGCAGCGATCGATCTTTGAATCGCCCTGTACGAGAGCACCGAGAATCCTCGGGAAAGTTAAAGCCCAACTAAATCGTTGCCTCGTTAGGAGTGGGCAAAAAAATTTCGCATGTATACGCTTATTATATTTCGTAGGGTAATAAATCGATTTTTTGATATAAATTCCCGAGTGGGTGTGCAATAATTAAAAGAAAAGTATACTGGATCGAGTTTGCAAAAATGTCTGAGATACGCGATTCCCGCGTATTTTTCACAAGTTTTTTTAAATTCACTTCGAGATTCTTACCTGCGAGCTGTGTTTTTTTTTATCCGCCCTCTAATTTATTATTATTGTTATTATTATCGGTGCAAATTTTTGTTTGCCGGATGGTTATTTCGCTCGGGATTTTTTGAGCTTCTCTTTGCCGCGTTTGCCGCGCACGCGTAAAATCTCGAGAGGAGCAAAAACCGAAGAATAAATGCGAGGGCTAGTTAGGACTTGTGTGTGATTAGGCTGAAGATAAGATGCGTGTAGCGTTGTTTTTTGCAACCTCTTTGCCCTCGGCGGTGAACGCGAGGACTGAATTATCGATATTGGCTGCGATCTCGCGGCTGCGCAACCGAACGATGCGTAAATTTTACACATTTTTTTTTTTTTTTTTCAACCAGCCTCTTAGATCACGTCCGTGCGAATGAGAACGCCGCAAAACCACGTGTGAGTCGTGGTTCGGTTCGGCGTGTCGGTAAAGACACGTTAACGCTTGATTTCGAGTATTTTTAAAAAATACTCGATACAAAAATAAGTCAAATTTTTCATTAATTCTTTGATGCATTCGTTCAATGAATTATTTTTATTATCTTGAATTATTCAGTGAACAATTTGAACGTCATTCAAGAATAATTCTATCACGATCCATTATTCCTCAAATTGTTGGTTAAAGATTTGACTTATTCGTGTAATCAATTATTCTTATTATTTTCAATTATTTAAATAAAAACTCGCAATAATTCATAAATAATTCTATCACGATTCATCATTCCTCAAATTGTTAGTTAACAAATCGACTTATTCGTCGAATGAATTATACTCATTACTTTTAATTATTTAAATAAAAATTCCAAAGTAATTCATAAATAATTCTATCACGATCCATCATTTCTCAAATTGTTAGTTAACAATTCGACTTATTCGTCCAATGAATTATACTCATTACTTT